>OMKL01043416.1:0-23224 GCA_900302295.1 Parasudis fraserbrunneri
GATTTAAGTAGAGTCTTTGATTGGCTCATTTCGATTTGTGCTTTCTCAGTCCCACAATGATTGTTTTTTCATGACAATAAAAAAGAATGCATGTATTATAGCATGGTATTGACTACTGGTAATGGGCCACAGTGTATTCACAACTGACGCATTGGTATTGTTGGCCATACAGGGAGTTTCTTTTAAAGTTGATCGCAATTTAAATCATGTTTGATTTTATACCTGGAGGCAAGAGGCCATTCCAGTTGTCTTACGGTAGCAGTGAAGCACAGGGAGGAAAAGTAATGATGAATGCCAGATATTGGCTTGCAAGAGTTACATTATGCATTTGCTGCCCTGGCACTGTACTTTACTGGAATACAGTGGGACTTGTGTGTGTGCTCCTGCGCGCCTTTTGGTGACAAAATCTAATAATGAAAAGGCCAATCCTGTCCGCCTATGTTTAAATGCACCAGTAAGATTGTAGAAAGTCAAATGCACAGCAGCCTTTGCCCTATGAAGCATCATTTAACACCAATGGAGCATAAAAAGAAGTCTCAAAATATCACAGTTGTGTATGTGTCTTTAGTGTAAGCCAACAGTTGGGGCATTTCTGCTTTCTTGGTTGAGCCACTGCAAATTTTCTTAAAAAAAAGGTAGGCTGGTATTTGAATTAAACTTTGTAGAATAGTAACATTTATACACGGACTGTTAGTCTATTGTGGCCTAGGTAGAATGTATATAATTTTGCTGAATCATAGCCATAGCTTTGTCTGTTTTTTTTACTGTAGGGGGTGAGGGAAAAGTGATGTAAAATTGCGAAAGAATACTTGCATATAGAGCTGCATGCTAAGCAGTAAGTGCTTTACTCTATACTGTAGTTTTTTTTTCATGTTATGGTCTGGAATGCTGCTGTGTGGAGGGCTCACTTCACTGGGTAATGCCATTCACACAGTGAAGGCTTTGATGTGTTGGGCTGCAATGCTCCTGTTTCTATCACTTGGCAAACTATTTCTCTGTGATCTGCCTCCACAGACCATCTGAAGGCATGCTCTGTAGTACAGAGGGAACACATATTTCAATAGGGCTGGGTGATATGGGGAAAAAAGAAGGACCTTGTTTCAGTAGTGACGTACCGTAGGTTATATCTGCTTAGGCAGGCTATAGAAAATCACATGCCTAATCCAATGGATGGGACTGCTATAATGGGAAGTGTAATACAAAACAATGCTGAAATGTTCAGTTAACATTACTCAAATATTTCACATACTTTTGTGAGAAATTTAACCAAAATATTTTTATTTCATCATTAATTTACACAGCTAAATTGTGTATTGCAATTTACAATATAAAAAATCACACAGTAGGACAATATAGATAGACGAGAAATGACAAATACCACTATATTGCCCAGACCTAATTTTGTAGAAAATCACAACTGTGCAAACCTTGAGGTGTATTGCTCCATAGCGTCTTCTCTGTCAGTGCTTGAAATATAGACAGGCGTGGACACCGGCTTTACAGTCATACATTTGTTGGAAATGAATCACATGCACTGTCAAATGTCAAAGGAATGTTTTAGTTCCTTATGTTCACATGCCGATGATATTTTTAAACCAAAGAAAAACAGCTTTGACTTAAGGCCCCAGAAATTCCATTGGCCTTCTCAGCATAAGGCTATAGGGCTAATGTCACTGAACATTAAAGTCCTTGCATAACTTACCCCAAGACTGACTGGAGTTGTTCGATGGGCCAGAAAATAAACCATCCCCTTGCCCCAACATGCAGTATTCATGCGCCTGCTGCTATTGTGTTACATAGCTACATGCTGCGTCTGTCATTAAATGTACTATTGAACAGTAAGGGGCTTGAGGTAAACAAGGCCCAGAGTGGCTTATGAGTGAAAATGGCCTTTTAGCCTCAATCCTTCCCGGTACTAGTTCACTCTGGTATATAATCCTTCCTATTCTTGAATTACGGCACAGACATGGGAGTGGATCACATGGTGAGCTGATTAATTTGTATGAGAGGTCTCTCTAAATCCCACTGTGCAAGTCCACACCACACAGCTCAAGCTTGTTCACACAGTTCCTCTCCATGGTGTTTCACTGAGTGTCTATTGCATCAACAGGGTCACGATCTGGGGAGATCATTGCCATATTTCCCTCGTCACAGCCTTTTGGGAGGAAATGCTCACCTGTGAGAACTAGGTGATATTCATATATATATATATATATATCATTTAAAGAAACATTATCGATACACAGGTGTACAGTGTTTCCCATACATACGTTCATTTGTGGTGGCCCACCACAATATCAAACGGGCCCACCACAAATATATATCACAAACGGTACAATAACACATTAATGATGTCTTGTCTTGCATGTGCACAGTCCTTTCCACTGCTCAAATGTGTATATTGCCCGTCCTAGCTCACCACCACAAGAAATAACCTCAGAACCTGTGGGAAATACTGTATGTCCTCAGCATGTTTTCATTAGATACAGGTTTTTTCTTTTTCTTTTTAAAGATTACTTTGAAGCCATTTTGTTTGGGAAAGTTGGGAGACACTAGGCCGGCATGATATTGGAAAAAACGCACCTTGAGATATCATCTTTATTTTTGGGCAATATATATTGCGATATGAAAAAATACAGGAGCACCATAATTTCACCAGACATGCAGCTTTAAACTTATATAGCTCCATTTGGGAAGAATTAATCACTCAATTATTTGCATGATTTTGGAGGGGAAAATGAGGCAGTTGTTTAATACTCTGGTTGACTCAACACAACACTGTTGTATTCAGATAATATTCATCTATCAATCCAAGCTAAATTCCATGATCCAACATGATATTAATAATGCATGTTGCTTACCCTAAAATAAGGGGACTCATCTATGAATGTGTGGAAGAAGGGTGTCTAGAAGAGATCCAGGAGATTATAGGCTGTTTATTGCTGTTCTCCAGTTTAAAGCAGAACATTTAACTTAGAATGAATGTCCTTCACAAAAAAAAAAACAAGCATTGTGTCCTTCACATTGTCACTATTGCATATGCGCACATTGCAATATCTATGGTGAAACAATATATTGTGCAGCCCTAGGAGTCACCCTGCCTACTCAATCTACTGAGACATCCCAGCACTGAGAATTTGTGGAATAGCTTAAAGGCTGATTAATGCTTGGGCGCTCAACACTTAACTGTCGCTCCATAGAGGCTACAGTTACACTCGTCTTTTTAATGCGACTTCTAGTATCCAAACACACTTAGCTGCATTAAATGACAGTTCTGGAAGTGTACAAATTGTATATTGTTCGCATTAGGTTTGGACCTGCCAGACAACTTAATGAGGTGGCCTAGCTTACATTGTGATTGGAATCGCTTGTAGTCTGGACATAATTGGACATCTTAAAATGCATTCACCTCATGGGGAATGGCAGAGTAGCATGACCCTGTGGTAAATCACAGACTGCAGTATCCACTGTTCAGTATTGATGAATTCAGGCAGAAATGACGGAACTCATTAGATGAAACGTACTGATGCGAAACCTTGGCTACTACTGAAGACTTTCAGCGCACAGGATGCACAAGTGCCAATCAAACGGCTGACTTACAACAACAAACACTGCCAACAGTGCTCCAACACCAAAACAACATTCAGCTATACACATTTATAATTCTTATGCTCAAATGTCTTTGAAATTGAATTTTTTATTCCTCTACTTCAACATCCCATCCCAGATTTATAGCTATGTACAGCTATATACAACCCCTAGCTACACCATTACACAGCCATAATGTTACGGACTTACCTTCATGTTGTTACCAAACATGGAAGGAATTTGCTTTACCCTGCAACCCTGTCAATCATATAGTCAGAATCCAGCTTCAGGATCTCTTTTTTTGGTTACCATAGCTTATGCATAAGCATGAAGGCCTCCAAATTGTCCTGATATTCTGTTCCCCAACAATAATCGACTTCAACATGGAAAAGCGTTCATCCTTCACTTGACAGTCCAATGATAGCAACCAGGGCATCACGGGAAAAAATATTATGTGAATTATTAAGAAGTACAAACCTAAAACAGTCCGTATAAAATGTTTTGGGCTGAAATAAGTTATTTTTAGAAAAATTATTAAATACTTTTTTTTATGTAACAATACATCTTTTTTTGCTCATCTTGCCAGATGGCCAGGAATGTTGTTTCCTGCCAATTGTTTGCATGGATGAAATCGGAACTGCGATCTGATCAAAGAGCTCGCATTGAGCTGTGAAACGTTGGTGTGAAGTATCACACAACAATTTAATGTCGAGCACCTCCAGAATTATGTCGTCACTGACACTCATAGATTGTTGCACAGTTTGATTGGATGAAATGCCAACCTTGCCATGGAAATACTTGCAGTTTCACTTTGGTTTTAGCTGTAGCTAACATGTTGATACATGGAGGAGACAGAGGAAAGATTGGCAGAGCAGATAAACTCAAACAGTCAGGACCATGGCGTGTTTTGTTACCATAAAGACGACCATAGAGAAACCTTTGCCAAAGCATAAATGATAACGTCACAACACTTTAATTTCTGGTGAGACAGTTGTCAAAAGTGTCAGGGGCCCTAGCATAAAAAAGCCTTAAAGGGATAGTTTGGATTTTTGGACATTACGTTGTATGAAATACTTGAATACTAGTGTAGTCAATGCAAAGCTATTCGCTTATATACCAAGTCTCGTGTTTGGGAGTTCTGTCCAGGTTCCGAGTGAACCGGAAAGCAAACGGGCCACGAAACCAAAAAGTTTGAATCCACACCACAACATGCAGGCAAAAGGGTTACCCTTTCCCCCCCAGCATTTCCGATTCTGCTATTACTTGGCACTGTTATGTTTCTTGAAAAAGCCAGTGTATTGCTACGCGTTGGAGCCGGTTCACAGGTAACGCAGTGTATTGGCTGTTTCAAAATGCTGGAGGACCATGGGTTTGTGTTGGAAATGGGTAACCCTTTGCCTGCATGTTGCGGTGTGGATTAAAGCTTTTTGGTTTCGTGACCCCATTTGCTGCCTGTCTAAAGCTTCCCGGTTCGCTCGGAACCCGGCCAGAACTCTGACCATGGGATTGGGTAAGTAAGCTAATAGCTTTGCATCGACTACACTACTGGCAAGTATTTCATACAACTTAATGTCCAAAAATCTGAGCTATCCCTTTTAAGTGATCTAGCTCGCTATCTACATCGGTGTAATCTATAGTGGGTTCTACACACTTATAGGAGCATAGATTGATATAGCTTACCTCCACTATCTGCACCAATCTGATAAAATCAAAGCAGACAGTGTGATGGAGGCAGTTGTCATCACCTTTCTGCTCCTTCAGGCGTTTGGTTAAGATGCTGGATTCAACAGGTGCATCAGAACTTCTCACCAGTCACCAATCATTGATAAGCCTGCAATCACATCCAGTTCTTATCGCCATGGTAGTAAAAACTACCTACTCAAATATATTTCCACCAACAGAAACCATCCAGCCTCATTCTGAAACAGTCAAATAATTTATCCTTCTAAATGTTATGGAGTATGACATAATAACATAGGATGTATGATATGTATGATAGTGTTCTCTTTTTAAACTTGATTTCATGTGCTGGAATTTGCAAGCACAACACAAATTTACATGTTGTATTTACTAACTATGTTAAGCCTTTGTGACCTTCCACACAGACTATGGCATTTGGCCAACTGGTATCCTATTCACAACTATGACCTGCTCCTCTCTGTTAAGCTGGGTAGCGCTATGCAAAAAGATAGCCATCACTGTCATATTAGCTTAGTAGTTTGCTGTCATGGTCAGAATTGACTTGTCTGGACATTATTTATTCTGCAATAGAGGCCTTGCACGGAATGTTTTTTTAGTTGTCTTTCTTCTAACATGGCTGCCTGTAACCAATTTAAAAAGAAAATGCCTCATTTCTGTGCAGTGGTAGAGTAGGTAAAACACTGGAAAAACATGATACTACTGTTCCACCGTGACATTTTTACAAGATCCAATAATAAGACACCAATTAATTACTTTTACTTATTATTCTTTTTGTTGATATGTTTCTCATATGAACACATAGCAACCGCTGTTTTGCACATAGCAACCGTTGTGTCTGCCATTGCTAAGTACAAAACAATGGTTGCTATGTTACAGGCAGCCATGTTGGAAGACAGAGAACTATACAAACATTCTGTGCAAGGCCTCTATTGGAAAAGGTTTTCCAAAAGTGCCAGAGTCCTCAGTCACAGAACATTGTCTGCTAACGTGCTTTTGAACCTAATTTGACTTGTCATGTCTTATGCTAACAGTAGTGTAGTATCAGCCGGGTTAGGGAGCAGACGATTGCTTGACATGGGAGCTAAAAGAGCTGATTCATATCCCTCTCTTTACAACACAAGCATGAACGAGAACAGCTGTCATTGTTAATGGATGCCATTGTCAAAATGCAAACTGCAGCAGCAGCAGCAGTCAGAGACTACTGCCAGCAGAAAAACATAGAATTAGCCTGCAGCTGTTAAAAAAGTAGGAAGTAGGCTAAGGGACGAAGCCCTTGCACAACATTGTTTTCTCCGATTATAAATCAGCAATTAAGAATACCGTTGTTCCGTTTCCTGCGCTCCATGGACCGGATTGGATCAGAGGTGTAGAGTATCTGCCTTGTTGAAACCTTATCTGTGTAATTGGTCCCTGAGGGATTGTCTGACCTGTGCCTGGTCACGTTTCCAACCCTCCATCCCTCCACTGCCCATCAAAGAAAATGTCCATTCTCTGCCAAGGCCTGGCCTAATCTGATTCTCTCTGGAATGTTTGACAGTTTGTTTTTTCCCCTCTCTCTCTTTACTTCCCTCTTTTGGGAAAAGAGGGATAATTATCTCGTTTTGCCTGGACTGAACCTGTGGTTCATTCTCTTTTTAACAGTTCTGCGCCCCGGCCACCTGACTGGCAACCTCAGATTAGCTGGGGACACTTTCCTTCCCACTGTAAGCCATTGTGTGTGTGTGTGTGTGTGTGTGCACTAGAATCTCAAGGCTTTTATCTCCCTGACATGTTTGAGGAAATCAGTAGCAGCTTCTGACCTGTGGCATACATGTGTCAGATGATGTGAGGTTCTGCTGTAATAACACTTGTCCACCCGGTCAGCATCAATTTCTCTCCCTTCTGTGACATCATTGCCCACTACTCAACCCACAGTCCTGCCACAAAAGATGTCACTAATGACTATGCTGGCAATGCATAAATAGTGTGATTTACAACAGAGCATCATTTATTAAAAGGCATTAGCTCATCGGCGCCTCAGACCTCGACCTGGCTAATTGACTCTTGGCTGCGTTGACCTCGAACTGCCATCCACAACCAGACGTCTTCCCATATGGCCCAGTATTTCAAAGCACTTAAACTGGTCCCGCTGAGAATAAACCCTTTTCATTAATCATTCTTGTCACCATTATCACTTAGTGTTATATAGCCTTAATGCAGCATCGGCAAACAGCCTCAACTAGGGGTTTGCGTAATGCCATAGTATAGTGGTACCTTGCAGCTGCAGATATTTTTACAATCTCCTTACAGTAGCATTTGTAGTTAAGTGCTTTCATTGGCCCAGTTGTTCTCTGTTCAAAGCACACATTCATGACGGACGTGATGTTGGTGTTGGATAGTGTTGTACATGAGACCTTAGGGGTAAACTGTACTGAGACAGTTTGAGTGTTGAGAATAGAGACCACAGTGATTCTGTTCTGTACATCAGCCATGGTGCTAACCACATGATGAAGCACATTTATTTGCTGTAAAGGTTGGGCTGGGCGATATGGCCAGAATATCATTTTAAATTACCATATTTTTCTCAGTTTTGATGGTATAATGGAATATGATGGTAGTCTATATAGTTTTCCAGTATAAATTACAGTGTGATAATAATTATTTTTTATATGTCTTTATACAATTGTTAAAGTGCTATTTCATAAAAGATGGTCTATTTTCTTCTAACTATTTTAATACTGATGCAAGGGGAAAAAAACTATTAACACGATATTTAATATATGGACAACAGTTTAGTAAAAAATCCACACCTTTGCATGGATTCATGATGGTATACCTTCATATTCCGTATACCTCCCAGCCTCTGATCTTTGGTGTTATAGCATAAGTAATGGCGAGTTGTTTTAATCACAAATGATGCTGTGTACATTACTCATCAGAGCTGATTAATCAGTCAGTGCAAAGATGAAGGCATTTAAATTAAATTAAGTGAAAATGTTGGTATTTCTGGTTTTATTTATTTTTATCCCCATCAGCCCCTGCACAGTGTTGCAAACTCCCCTTCCCTACCGTTTCCAGATTGAGAGGCTATCTTTGGCACACAAGATCTGGCCTCTCAGGCTTTGCCATGTCGCATTAGGTACCATTGTGTGGCCATAGGGGCTATTTCAGACCTAATCCTCAGTGCGTAATGAACTTAATTAACCTAAGCTAGTTTTCATCTGCTCATTTGCATATTGCCCAGCAGCTCCCAGCTTTTAACCAGGTCAGGACTTCGGCACAGGCCTTGTTATGGTCAGTCCTGTGAATGAGGGGCTGGGAGTAACCCAATTGGCTGAGGAGAATGAAAAGAACTCATTGACAAGAGTACTTGGTCAAGTTCCTATGACTGAGACATGATACATGGTATAGTGCAGTGATGGGGACAATCAGTCGGTAGTTACAGCCAGAGGGCTTCCTCCTCCTCTCAGCTGAATGACTGTCAGTTAAAATGACTTAAGATGGGTCATTTGAGATTTTTTACACTATTTTTCAAGTTGATTGTCTTCATAGGGGGTCAGTTACAAAATAAGTAGTCTACTTAAAGGGATAGCATCATAGTCTCTTACTTGGTTTATGAACAAAATAACTTATACATGAATGGTGAGCCAGAGGGATGAAAGGCCAGGTCATGATCACTGTATTTGTCCTTTAAAGGCCCCTGCACACCACGGCGACTGTTGGCCGACTATCTACCACCAATAATATCCCATAGATTTTGTGGTGTGTCTCGCACCAACTAGTCTGGTTGTCGCAGTGTGTGGTGGGTTTCCGCATGTTGAATTGGCAGGGTATTTGTTGGAAGTAGTAGGCCAGGAGAGAGAGAGAGAGGAGAGAGCACTCATGATCCATATATGGGCATAAACTTGTGTTGTGACGCAAGAGATATTCCCTTTGCTCTCGCAATATCTGCATCCCATCCCTGTTAAGTTTCACTTTCGGTTTTGGCAAAGTTGTAACGAGTCCGACCTCCTTTTGATTGACAGGCAATTAGGTTGTTAGATTTTCGAGGGAGATCTATAGACCAATCAAATTTAAGCACACTGGCATGTTTACACGCCTTCAGTGCACTCTTTTTGTTTTCTACGTCACCCCCGTGCTCATGTCGCGCATGTGCGTCCTCGTGCGCCTGCTGGAAGAACATGTGATACACAATTTTATCTGTCCTCCTACTGTGCGCTATAGTGCCAATTTCAGCAACCAGTCGTCAAAAACTCCATTGGATACCTTTGAATATAGTTCTTCACAGGGGAGACTGAGAAATGACAGATAAAGGAATATGGTGAGGATCATCGGTTACATCTTGCGTTGAATGAGGAGTCCTTCTTACAACTGGGCATGCATTCTTATTTCCAGCTCCAGTCATTTCATAGCAGTGAAATGATTGCAAAGACAAACAATATAAGTGGATCATCGTAGGACGCTACTCCATCTTCTTTTGCAAACAGGTAACGCTCAGATGGTGTGTCCCTGTGACTTTTTACCAGTGATTTATCAAAAGACACAAAGGGATCAAAGCGTCACCTATAGTTGCCTGTAGTTCTTGAAAAAAAGAAAGGTGTGTCAGGGCTTTAAGACCTTAACCTGGTTGACACCTGGCCTTATGTCTGTGTCTGTGTCACCACAGCCTGGTTAGGAGCTTGTGAACTCTGTCTACTAATTTGATGATAATGAGAGGAGTGTGCTAAGGCAGAGCCTGTGCTGGTGGGATATTAACATCTGAAATCTAATGAAAGAGGAGCGTCGGGGGGAGGTGGGTCACGCCTTGTCAACGTAATCATATCAACCAGGGAAGAAATCATTAACCAGCCAGACAAACTGACACATATGAAAGATTGATAATGGAAAGACTGACAATTTATAAGCAATTTGACTAACTGACATAAGTGTTCCCACATGCTGACCTCACTGTGATAAAGTGATTGTCTACTAGATATTCTATAGCCTTCTCAGAATTATAGATTAGATATAGCAATGTTCACAATGACATGCGCACAGTCTGAGGGGACTCAGTGTGGAGCACTACCAACATTCTAGCCGGTCGTAAAATATTTTAGATGGTCATTGATGCATTGCATTGAATTGATCAAAACCCCTGCAACTGTTAACCATCTACTTAAGATAGATTTCCATGTGTCATGAGATATAACTTGGCTATGACTCACATGGGACAATGTTCTTATTGTACATTTGATAGGGCCCCTGCCAGTGACACACTGTTTGTAGTATTACGAACTGGCAGCAATTTCGACTTGCTTTCCTTTACCATTTAGGCTGAGTGAGAAAGTTTAGTAGAACTGTGCTAAATCAAGACTATATTTGATTGTAATTGGAGGAAAAGACGCCCGGCCATTCATGCATGCTTCCATATAGGCCCTGGAGCTTTGAGTCCAAGCAGTAAGTGTGGGCCCAACACAATGGATCCCTGTTGGAACCAACTTCTGCTTGTCAAAAGCCATTAACATCACAGCAATTATATTGTCGCTGCACTGGGAGAAACTGTTTCATAAACTTGTACCCACTGCAGTTGCACCCATGCCAAACAGACATCTAAATCAACCTGTAAATCTGAAGAAATTTCATACAAAAGTGTGTATTATGGCAATGCCTAATAGCCTAAATTGTCATCTTGCTTCATTTATATTTTATGTACCTTACCAGAGGAATCAACAATATGCTCATGAGGTCTTTCCCAAATCCTTTTAAGCTTTACAAAATGGGTCTCAAATGAAACATTCATTCCTCGAACATGACTAGACCTGTGTGAGTGTTGCTAAAGAAGCCTAAATATGTGCCTTAAGTCCAGAAAGATCACAATAGTCTAACATGGTTCACCGTGTTTCTTTTGTTAGACAACATCCTCAGGATATAGCCTGAAATACCGCCTGCCTGTAGTCCCGGCCTATTTTAGTCATAGTGAGATGGCCTTGGTGGGATCATAAGGCTACTCTGTAAACAGGAAGTTAACATTGAAAAGACTGGGCTAGTCAGATGCACCAATTCAGTGCGCACAATAAACAGACATCACATAACCTCTCCAAGAGCAACATTTATTCATGTCTTCAGTCGGGTAGTGAATAATGTAACACATTGTCTTTGGATCCTCAGCAGGCCTTTCAGAACTGCTGTTAGTTGTATAAAGGCCCAAATAGAACATTAACGCATGGTTTAAGATCATACTCTTTGACTCTCATTAAATTGATTCTAAGTGGCTCCAAAGGGAAATATTGTACACCAGAGATGGAGTACTTTAAAAAGGCTAAGTACCGGTAACAAGTATTAAATGCCTCTCGTGGTATGCAATGCATATCTCTTTTCTAGCTGGTGTCACCTTAGCTGGTAGCTAACCAAGTACATCAGCGTCATACAATGGCGAAAATATTTTTTTTCAAAGACTCCAGGAACAATGGTGTCATTGTGTGTTTTTGATTGAAGTTTTAGGAGGTGACAATGACACTCACCCTGAGGAAGAAAAATGAGGAGTCACACCTAACGCAGGCAGACAGAAGACCTCGCTCTCTATTAATGGTTTGCAGCGTTAATGACAATGTCCTCTTGTTGCCAACAATGGCACTTTACTGGCTCGCTCCCAGCTCACTGGGGACATGCTGTCCACACACAGATAACCCTGGATCTCAGAGACCCTCTTGAAATACTTTAAACATATGACCGCTGACAGGGGGGGGGGGAGCACTGGTAGGTAACCTTGTTGACTCCATGAGCAAGAACAAGCTTGCTCGGGGCTGGGAGACATCAATTTTCACACTCTCAGTATCCAACAATTTAACTGGTGTCCTTTTATTTTATTAGGGCCTTAAACGGTATGAATTTGACAATAATGTTTATAATGGGTGTTCATTTTTATTATTTTTATTTTTTAATTCGGGATGCACCCATACTGGTTTTGAATATCTGGCTGATACCAGGCTAAAACAGGGTGTTGGTATCAGGAGAATTTCCCCAATACTAACATCCAATACAATGAACCATGTGTACCATGTACAAAATCAAAGCAAAGTGACTTGATTTTCTGCATTTTTGACACAGAAAGATGTTAGATCACTCTAAAGGTGAAACATTTATTGTAGACCCTTGATTTATCATCAACATCATCTTCAGGCAAAACACTGCCTCCGTCTCCAAACCATACACACATCCTTGGGCGGGAGATTTCCAGGGACATTCTGGATGAAAGCGCTTTCACAGACAGGTCATCGCATGTTGCGTGGTTTCTGACTGCCCCTGGAGACTTTAATGAAACCAAATTGTGTGCGTGTCCCAAAACATCCATACCATATCTCAATCATTTTTGTCCAGTGACCTCACACTAATGGTCTGAGTGTATACTCTTCAATATAGGGACTGTATTGAATCAATTCTCGGTATCTGGTGAGACTTACATGTCAGGATTCTGTTTTGGTATTGGTAGTGAAAAAGTGGTACCGCTGAATCACCAATTTGATTTGAATTATTACAAGTGTAACAAAATAAATGATTGTTGCTATAAGGATGGAGGTATCCATGATGTTCAAATCCCTTTGTCTCTCTCTTAGGGGTCCATATTAGTGAGAGATATTGATTACAAGCACATCTAAGTTTGTTGCCATCCGTGGATGACTGAGCATTTTGCCTCTCATCAATCGCAGAAGATGTCTCCGATGGCCACCTTTTAGATTTATTACCCTCCAAATTCCATGTCCATGTGGTGACTGGGGAGAGTTTACGCCCTTGGGGCCCCAAAAAACTCATTCTAATGAAAGCCATGCACGCCGTGCAAGAGTCTCTCTGGTTGTTCCCTAGCAACCGCCAAGCACAGTAGTGTGGCACTGCTGGAATGACATCGCACATGAACGCTGTGGGATGAAATAGCAGAGAGTTTAGAGATTGATTTTTGAATTCCATAAATACCGAAGTGGTGAGGTGGAATATGCACCGGAGGATAGGCTGGGGATTAATGACCGCGTGTCGTAGGGAAACGGCTCAAATGGATGCAGCACCCGCATTGTGTTGGACCCCAGTGGAGTGCGGAATTGCTGTTATTTTTCTCCCATTGTGGAACCAAGGCCTGTTCATTAATGACTCTCCTCCAGCATTTGGCTTCTATTTGTGTCTAGTTAATTGGACAGAAAAAGGAGAACAGTGAAATCATACATTTTTGGATCACTTAGGTCAACAGACAGCAGTGTTATGCGCTGTAGAGAATAAAGCACCTCCCCATCCGTTTTTACCCATCCTACGCATTTTTCCTCGTTTTGGCTTCAAGCGTACATGAATTGATCTTTCTCTGACGTTACGCAACTTTTGTGATGATTGCCCCCGCACCTCTTTGAGGTCTTTGTTTGGGCGAGATGGAGCGAGTTTCATTTGGCCGGACAGTTGGCTTTGTTCCCAGGGTTGGACCTGCTCCGATGGGGTTGAATGACAGAGTTGAAAGATCCTATTGTTTCCAGTACTGGTCTGAGTCCCTGTTTAATCCACACTGGGTGATGGTTTTGTGGTTAGTGTGTTGAAGCAGTGTTTATAGTTGGGGGCAGTGGTTGAGGGGTGATAAGATGCTGTGGTCAGAGCGGAGGTGGAAATGTTACAGTATTATGGCCTCCTTGGCAAGAGGCACCAGACAGTTGTGTTCAATCAGTGATAAGGACAGCTATGCTTTTAGTTTTAGAATTGATTTGTGGTTTGACACCGAATGTGGTTTTCTTATCGCGTTCTCTGTGAATTTGCTAAGTCTGTAACATTTCACATCTTTTGTTTATTCATGTGTGACTCCACATAGGCTACAGTGGCTATAGTTGGGATCGCCCTACTCTGTGGATAACAGGTGCTAATTAGATAACTGCGAGTTCCTGTATCAATGTCACTTGACTAATGATGTGTGGATAAAATTAAAACGACACCAGATTGAAGACCTTCAGGCAAGCTAATGCTCATTCAGCACGGCCAGATTGGCTCGTTTGCACCTCGAGGCGTAGCAGCACTGCAGAGTCAGGTCATCACAGTGTAGCGTGTAGTAGAAGTTCAAATTTAGCAGTGGCTCTAGAGAACCTTATTCAACACAAAGCAATGATCCAAGGAGTACATACAACTCTTGCCTTTTGACAAAGCCAACACACTACTCTTGCCTCTCTTACAAATGTGTCTTTTTAGAATCAGAAACTACACTGTTCATTATCCCTATCAAATCTGAATGTGCAAATCTTCCCATAACAGGCCTTCCATACACAGCCCCACCCCCCTTTTTCAGTTACCCATTTTCCACAAGAAATGGTTTGCCTTTTTTTTTCTTTATATTAATTAATTCATTTTCACTTTATGATACAGTTCTCCACATTGTTTGTAGTTGTAGTCTTGCAAAATGTTGTTGCCTCAGAGAGCATTCACGCTCTGGAAAAGGTGAGCATTGTCATGAATTATGTATGTTTATTTACAATATCAATTATTCAAAAGGTATCTGTTTCCTGATACATAGTCAGGGCAGGGCGCCTGTCGTTGGTAAGAATGAGATAACAGGATGGGAATTATTTTTGGGGGAATTATTTTTCGGGCTATTTGACGGTATTGTGCAATCCACATGCATTGGCCTAAGATCTTACCAGACCAGGGGCCGCTGTTCTAATATCCACACTCATAATGGCCTCAACAGATAGTCACAATGATACAAGTCTACATTTTAGTTATGAAGCACAATAAATAGGCTTTTTAGATAGCACTATCACTAATGGTTTTAAGACAATGCTGTCGATAGATGTTTTAGGTTATTCTATTGATAACTTAAAATGTATCTACCTTGCTATCAGGTTGTAACGTGTAAACATAGCAATAAGCTGTCAATATCTTAAGCTTTAATTCTTAGCTCCATCAGATAAGTTTAGGAGGCAGCCACCAGAAGCTCAAGATGACTCTATTTTGGTAACACAATGTTTATCATTAAAAGAGGTTGTGCGCAGGCTATGCTATCACCGTACCTTTAGTTTTACAAGGTGTGTTTGGGTATTTTTGGAGGAGCTTAATTCAAGACACACACACACACACACACCCCAAAACCAACATCTGTGCCAGTTGGCTGCGGCACCTCAAAGCAGAGGCTTGGGGAGGTCAGTAACCCTTACCCTTCATTTCGACATGGCAGCCACAGAGTGGCTGTTGCCTAAGAAGTAAGCTCACTTATTGTTTGCTAATTTGGCTTTTGGGGATTACAACCAGTAACAACACACAATGAGATTCTTTCCTTCTTGGACTCTCACTGTGTTTTTCACTTCCCCACCCACTCCACCATGACCAGCAGATGTAATCCCTAGTAATTACTTTATCACATGACCAGCACTGAGTAGCTCCCATACAGCAGACATGTTCACTGAAGACCCCCCCTCTTCCAGGCCATGTTAATATTCATAAATACTAAATAGCAGAAGCATAAGTGCACAAACACAATATACCTACTGTTTTTGTGGTTTGGTTTGTGGCATGGTAATCTCAAATGATTGGCAAATCTAAAAATCCTACATCAACCTAACATCTTATCCTATTTCACGCATCAAAAATCTGGTTAGAAAAAAATCAAGTCAAGGAATAGATTCAGGCTGCTGTTATCTGTCTGTGCTTGTATAGTATAGGCTAGTATGCACCCAATTTGCATGCCTCAAGAGGCTCTCTGCACTTTAGTTCTTAAGGGGTTTTATGCTGGCAGCTGAAGTAGACGGTGCTAAGCTCATTCACATGCCAGTCCCCTTCATTCCTGTTATGGCAAGCCACCTCCCTCCCTCCACCTGCCCTTCATTCCCATTTGAACAGGTTGCAGAGCAACAGCTTAATGGTATGTGTGCAACCATCAGTTCAGAGCGAGCGACGAGGTTTGAAATGAAGAGTATACTAAGCAGCCATGCCCATGTGCCCAAGATTAGCCTGTTGAAGTAGCACCAAGCACTTGATGTTAACGGGACCGATAATATGCTTTGTGTAGGCCTCATGTGTGCCAGCTTCATTCAGATAGCACCTGGTTTTAGTCTAGCATTGATTGTGGGAAAATAACCTGAAGGCCATGCCACCCCCCCGCTTTTGGCCCAAGACAGCCTCATATAGTGTGGTATAGACTTAGCTTAGCTGCTCATGATATGACCTTGTTCTCTGGTACATAAAGGCTCCACCTGCTCCTTCACACAGGGCAAAATGGATAAAAATACCCCGCAGGTCCCATGCTCTCTGTCAATAGAGACTCAAGGACAGCGACTGCCCCCCCCGTCACACAGGCATGCACAAACAAAGGCATGAGAGAGAACACATTAGTGGTGACCGACATATTGGTCGGCTGATATATCAGGCCGATATTGGCCATTTTTTAAATATCTGTATCAGCTGAATCAGGCTGAATTTCCGATACCAGCCTGCTGACTCTAGCAGGCTCGGCTTTAATGCTAGAGCGAAAACGATGGTATCATATGAAACTAAAGATCACGAGGAATACGTTGATGCTCAGTGGTAGGTTACCTGCAAAGAGGCTAAACAGGGCTCCAAAGATCACTGATATTTTGAAGGGAAGAAATACTGCAATATTTTATATCCAAAGGTTAGCAATATTTTGTCAGGCTAAATTTAAGCTAACTCCATGTTTACTTAGGCTAATATTGGCAAGTGCAAACCTAGCTGTCATCAACCAGCAAAACTAGCTAGCTAATATAGCTAATAGTGAAATTCTTTTTTGTCTTATTTGTTAATAAGACATATGGAAAGACATTTTGATAGCCTTAGCTTAGCTGCTCATGATAAGACCTTGTTTTCTGGTAGATAAAGGCTTCACCTGCTCCTTTACACAGGGCAAAATGGTGTGTTGTATTTTATCAAATGCAAATACCAAAAAAAAAAAAAAATAACTATATCGGCCATCGAAATATCCCTGCTGTCTAAACATCGGCATCCGCCATTGAAAACCCATATCGGTCGACCACTAGTACACATGCACACTGCTTATGTGCAGACACACACAAACATTCCGCCTGCAATGACACACACTTGTCCAAGCATCATACCTTTGCCCCAGAGGTGTATGAGTCTTCTGCACATAAACTGCTATCCTTGCTATTTTGTATGCACTGGGGGCAGGGCCTTGTGAGTCCCGCTTGGCACACTGACACGGACGGACGGACGGACGGGGGGGGGCTGGAGTGTTTGTGCTGATCAGACACTATAACCCACTATATTGCCATTTGCACATACTGCACTGTAGGCAGCGTGACCTTCCAACCTTCACCAGCGTCTGTCTGCCTCATGGCGCTCTGTTCATTTTGTTTTCCATTCATTTTCTGACTGACCGTTCATACAACATCTTAATGAAGACCAACCAAGAGAAACCAGGAAATGTCCGGAGTGTTTAGGCTGCTTTGGTGATTTATTCATTTTCCCCCCCCTTTTTGCTGATGGCAATGGCATGCGGATCAGCTAATGATACCTAGTAGGGTTTGACAGTGAGTGATTGAGTGTGCTGTGCCATCCCATGCTGTCCTTAGCCTAGAATGCAGGAAGGCTGTCTGATAATGGACGACCCAGATGCCTCTTCCTTTTGGTATGTCATACCTCCCATAGGTTAGCTAGCGGCAGGGGGTGGAAGGGCAGACATAGCCAGGTTGGCCCCTTAAGGCCTTGTGTGTGTGTTATTTGTGTGGACACGGAGACATTATCTGGCCAGTGTCATCTGAGGAATGCAGGCCTCGCCCCGGCCTGACACACAAGACGGCCCCTCTGCTGTCACGGTAACGGGACCCAGGAATACCACCGTGCCATTGGTTGAGCTGTTTGTGACCAAAAGCCCTAAACCGGAAAAGGTCAAAGGTCAAAGCTCAAAACAAATGATGGGGTCCTGTTGATACATTAGAACATTGGCCCACTGGGTGATGGTATAGAGGGGGAAATTCTGCATCAGTGACAAGTGAGCAATTGTTGTGAATCTAGGTCGTCCTGGCTTCCCAAGTCGTGGGGGGATTAATTTGTGCCTTTCACAGCTATTCTCTGAAACAGAACGACAACAAATCCTCCCTGTGTAAAGTGTCGCGATTGGAGCCCGCCGTTCCTCACTCGGATGCTGGGAATCAAGGTCGCCGCATTCTTAAGCAGAGACGGTGTGTGAATGACCTGACTGATAGACGTGTCGCAGATGTGTCAACAAAATCCTTGACAGAAAAGGGAGCTTTTTAACACGATGCTGCTCAACAGGATGTTGCTCACTGTGAAACTTATTCACGGCAAGTTCCTCACCAGTTTCCCAGCAGAGGTGACAGTGGGCCACGTATGTCTCACAGTAGGTGGCCCATACTCTTAGTGCTGTCTCCCGCTCGGGGCTGATTTGGCTTTAGTTGATACAGAATACTCCTCTGTCCTCTGATTAAAACACTAACTGACGTGCAGTCTTCCTGATTTGAGATGGTGTGAAAGAGAAGTCGTGCTCTTGAGCTCTTGCATCAAATTTAACTCACCCATCCTCCTTTGCTAATTGAACACTGACCTTTTTTCAATAGGGCAGTTTTCGATGTTGAAGTTGAATCACTTTATGGAAAGACGGAAAGCCAGATTTCCAGGTATTGAGATGAGATTGGGACTCTCGTGCAGTCTGCTAGGTTGGGAAAAGACGATGACACAGTTTACGTAATGCTCAGAGAGACGACGGTATCATTGATTGACTCCGCTTCGTGACCCAGCGAGGTCAGTGGACCCAATGAAACTCTCATTATACCCACCGTGCTTCAAGGTTTATGGGTAAATAAAGCTTTGTCATAGCCTTTTAAATGTATTTTTTTGCATCAAGTGAAAATCAAGACACAATTCAGGTCCATAAATGGAGTTTCTAGGCCTGCGCAATCAACAGAAGATTGTTGAAATTGTGAAAGGTTGCTTTTTTTGTTTGTTTGTTTCAGCCTCCCAAACAAGGCATAACTGGTGCTGTGCTGCATCCTTAAGGCCAAAATACACTTCCACATAAGTACTTTATCTCTGGTGGTTGCGGGAGTATGAGCATTTATAGTTCATTTGCTAATCTCTCTACACAAGAGCAAGGTAAATTGCGGAAATGCGCGTCTTAAGGCAAGTGGGACAATCACAGCAAACCCCACAGCATTTCCCTACACGCCGTTACATTTTGTGAGGCTCCTTGGCCTACGTCGGGACCGGTGACCCCTCCGGTGGAGCGCCGACGGCATTTTCCCGTTCAAGTATAAATTCGACTTTAGCCTGCAGGTCAAGTTGCTTGCTGGAGAAAATATTTTTCCGAAACCTTAGGAAAGTCCTTTTATCCTTTTATTCCCCTCAAATAGTTTTCTGGGCAGTTTTTAATTGTTAAAAAAGAAATTATATAGAAAAATCTGTCCACATGCATCACAATTCATATTGCAATAGTATTCAAGAACAAAACAACTGTATATGCATGCAAACACTGTATATGTTTTTCCAATCCTCTCCTCTGGCTGCAAAATCGGCAGTACTTTAATATAAAAACTAGTCCCCATGTAGCCCTAGTTCAGACCAGCAGAAATGTCCTTCACCTCTACTCCTTGTTTATCTCCCCACAGCAGCCCATTGTCTCTGAAAGGTTGCTACCCTTTATGTAATTCTATGGTTGCAACCCTTCCTTTGATGTCATTTCTACAGTGTGTGATAGATGCAGGGATCTGCAATCTGCATTCAGACTGACCCAAATGAATAAATGGATTGACCATTTGGGCCAGTGAAAGGGGCCAACCAGATGAAGGCTCCCTATCTTACAAGCAGACAACAGTGGTGTTTGTAGATAAGGAAAGAGAGGAGCAGTGGCCATTATGGTTGAATCCCTAGTTTTAGATTAGGGCACCCTGGGCTTTGATGTAATGTGAAAGGGAGTGACTTAAAGGTCACATAGTGTGTTCCGTGTTGTCCTATATGACCATGAAAACGGTCAAATAACAAAACGTTACTTTACTTCTCATTGCCGCTTTCCTTTCTTTTTTCATTCAAATATGCATTCCTGAAGCAGCACAATTTTGAAAAACATCTCTGCTTCCTTGAACTCCCTCTGTCCGCTGATTGCCATGCCACTCAACACGCTGGCGTTGTGCCGACACTGCGCCCTTTTCCCTCTGGGCCTTACATAAGATATGGAGAATGGAGGCAGCCCTGGTCATATTGTGTTTGGGCCCCAAATAGGGGAACACACAAGGCCTGTCATTGTTTAATCTGCATCCTCGGAGGAAATACCTCCAATAGTTTTGCCTACGTTACACCGCTACCAACTGACTTGCACAATAAGGTGTGGGGCAACATTTGATATGCCCCTGGTATATTTGGTTGCATTAAGGAAGTATCCAGGAAGCGTACTGTTACAAAGGGAATATACCTGGTATTTGAAGAATGTAATGGAAAGCTTACACAAGGTCTTATCAAGAACAGCATCTTGGTTTTGTTTTTCTTCTGGTGGGGTCCACCAGTGTTCATGGAAGGGTTAGTTGTGAAACAAAGAGGGGATTGAGTTCAAGCTATAGAGTAGCTTAGTCATCTTAGCTACCCACCTCTTTTTCTGATCTGTCCTCCGTGACTCATAATGCTGTCAATGTGTCAGTGTTGTAATTGCTCCTGGCTAATGGGTGAATGAAGATGAGGCAGATGTCACCTCAGCCATATTGGATGCATACAGTAGGTCAAACACCAGCAACCAACTTCAGGCACCAAGAGGCTTGAAAGTTCTATGTGATGAACATCAATTGGATTATTAAGATTAGATTTTGTATATCGAAGCGTTATTAGATATTGTGATTTACAGTATAGCAATATCAGGAAAATCCTTAAAATTAGTATGAGATTAGTTTCTTTCACATCACCTAGCCCTAGTGTTCAGATGCTGATATAGGCTAGGCTTTGACTTTGAAGAAGAACATTGATGATTGCTTTATTGGCCAGTTAACATGAGGCAATCTGAATAGTCTTTCACATATCCAAGACATACAAATAATTAGCCCTCGTCATATACAGTAAATTTCTTCAGAGAGGTTGATGAGTTTTTCTCTCATTAGAATGTTGATTTTGTTTTGATTATTATTGATATTGTTTTTTTTGTATTTTAATTCACCTTACTTAAATTATAATTTTTTTTAATCCTTTTTTATGTTATGTTATCAATTAAAGTTAAATATAGGGGATTTAATTTACATTACATCTTAAATGGTTCCAGACAAAACTCTTACCTTCATCTTTCCACAAGACAAATCCCTGACTGACTGAATCATGGATGAATCTTTTGGTTGTGTATTATGTGGTGGGCGCTAACATTTAAAACGCTATTTGCCTCAAAAAGGGGACCAAAAGAGAAAAAGGAAAAAGAGCGAGGGAGACAACGGGCCGGGGGGAAATGGAGGGAGTGGAAAAGATGGGGTCCTTTGCATTCTTTCCATAGAGTCGATCTCAAGAGCCAATCTGAAATATTTGAGACTGAAGCCACAATTGATGGTTTTGCATATTTCCCTCAGTGAGGCTGTATTTGAGTGGCGCTGTTTCCCTCAGCATGATGTCACTGTGGGCTGAGAAAACACACACACTCCAGCCTGACACCTAGTGTTGGCTTCACTGTCTGTAGGATCGCAGGGGCGGTGCAGTGTTGAAAGATGCATCCAACCTTTTCATCCTTTCTCTTACATGACCGCAGATCTGTATGTGATAGATACGGTTTTCAGGTTTCATCTGGTACCTGTAAGGAGGAATTCTGCACACTTAATGTAGCCCCATATAGATTCTGTAATCACCTTTTCAATAGTGAACTGTCTTCATCAGTGTATCTTGATATCTATGAAGACGGTTCACTGTCGAAACAGTAATTAAAGAATCTATATGGAGCTATACTGAGTGTGCAGTTTTTCTCCTTATTTGAATCTTGCTGTCAATACCAGCACCTCAGAAAGACTGTTGTGTGCATTTATCTACTCTTTCATTTAATTAATCCTTTTCCTATCCTTCTCTTGATATCCAGAGGCTAGATACTATCTGTTGAATGGAACTGGAGTATAGGAAAGTAATATAGCAAGTGGTCATAAAAGCATCATACAAGCCATGTGTTTTAACACTCCTAAAGTGGCCTATATATAGAATTGCCTTTTGACTGCAGTCTTTGGTTCGGCGTGTTTTTATTGTCATTTTGTAGCTTGCTATACCTGAAACCTGAATGGTTTCTCCTTGCATCAGCAACAACATGGTATTATCATCCACTGGCAGTTTTTACTGCTCAATCTTCCAATTTAGATTTTTATGAGGGAGAAAATGCTATTCGATTGATTTGTGTGGCAGTTCATCATGTAGGGTTGGTTATTTATAACAACCAGTTCCAGTGCTGCAGTTCCGTGATCCCACAGTAGATGGCATCAGATGCCCAAACATTCCCTATATGTAAAATGTCAAGGCCCCTAGTATTCCACTGACCACAGGCTGAACATAAGGATCTGATTACAGAGGATATCATAGCATGATGTAACAAGGGCTAGGCAACCCCTTTCTAAGGGACAAGCCAGCTTTGTTTCACTGTTCAATTCAACACAGCACAACTCAAATAAATACAAACGTTTTTCTGGCTTTGAGAGGCCAATGCCCATATAATGACATATAAATTCAGTTTTGTATTGACACATGCACAGGCTAGATGCACAAGCCATTACAAAATTGGTTAACTAGACTATGTTTTAATTGTCTTCACACAATACTGATCTGTAGCCAATAAAAATTAACTGAACGTGTGGATCTTTCACTCAGAACTGTTACTAGCCTCTTGACTCCTGTCTTAGTGTTTCAACTCTAAACCTGCCATGGCCAAACCCACCACTCCCTCCTGCCCAGTGCCAAGACATCATACCCAGACAGCAGTGCACCTTCTACCCAAGACAAATGATGGGAAACGCCACCCGTCCTGTTTTTCATCACT
>OMKL01043417.1:0-17785 GCA_900302295.1 Parasudis fraserbrunneri
GTGATTCAAGACCCTAACACAAAGCGTCTAGGATTACCTTGAAGGGGTTAAGTTTGCACAAATGACCGGCATGCTGTACAATATCCTGCTTATTCCACTACTACTTACCAAAGGCATTAATCATTTGTCACAAAATATTGATTTAAAAGATTGACACAAAATATAGATTTTATGGAAATTTTATGGAATATTGGAAATAACTGACCACATATTGCGTTCATTGACCAGTCAGAATCGTGTATTGTAATATAGTGTAATAAATATACATATATGTGTGTGTATGTGCATTTGATCTCTGCTCATCCCACGTGTGGTTTCTCTCAGATTGAGAATCGGATGGCAGTGAAGAGATCTTTTGCTGGTGCCATTGTCTACAGCACCAGACTGGCCAAAGGGAAGGTGGACTTGATGGTTCTGTTTATGATGGATAACCACTGTGATGTGTTTAAGGTGAGCGCTCTTGTTCTGCTTCTTTAGCAGTGTATGTGTGCATGCCTGTGTGTTGTGCCAATGGGATGATCTCCTAAGTGGATGGGACTTTTACAGTTTGCTATTGTTAACATTGTAAGATTGCTGGTTAAGTCTCAAACAAACTTGTTTTGCGCTGTATCTACAGGTAAGAAAAACGTCAATTTAGTGTCCGAATGTTCAGAACACCCCCAACTTGTAAGCGATGGTCCAATATTTACCTTTCTATGACACTGAAAAAAATTCCACATTTGGTCAAAACCTCCTATTGGAGTGAATGGAACCTGTGCCCGCACTAGTCTCCTAAGGTGGGGAGAAGTAAACCCACCAATGCCATGCTTTGTGTAATTCATGTGAAGCAGTGTAGGAAGTGAGAGTGAGTTGATTCATTTCCCTTTTGAAACATCTCTGGCATGGCTCAACCCCTGCATAAGGGGGATTTAATACCACTAGATTGATACGTTGCTGTTTACCTAGGCTGTTGACAAGAATATATTCAATGCAAACATAGGAAATGACTCAGAATGGGAGTTCATAAAGGGCATATTTCTCGATGTATAGTCATTGTCACGTGTCTGTTAGCTCTCACAGTAGGGTGAAGGGAGGGAAAGCAGCATGGGCTAGCCAGGCAACCCTATCTCATATAGCTAGATGGCAGTTAAAAACACACACAGCTCTGTTTGTGAAGTGAAATGGATGAGAGCTTGTTGGGCTCTTTATCTACGGGGTTGGGGTGTGGCAGTTGAACAATACTGCTGTCCATTAAAGTTAAGTACTTGTTTTATGATTTGACTTTCTTTCCCACCAGATTCCTGCTTCATTGCACAAGCTTGTCAGTGTCAGACTAACCAACATAGTGAAGGGGAAAGATCCAGATGTTATGCCAGGTTTGTAAAGCTTTTTCCAGCACTCTTGTCCTATCTGGTTGTCCTGACCAAACAACGTATTTGAAAAAACCTTGCCATGAATGAAAATGACACATTCCCCCTTTCCTGTTGTCTCTGTTCTTTTATCTCTCCCTCTCCCTCTCCCTCAGGCTCAACATATTGCAAACGACTGAGCGGGAAGGCCTATGTGGAAAGTGTACAGAAAACCACTAAAGAGGAACTTTGGTCCTTACTCCGCACAATTCATGAGAACCAGAAACTGTCCACCAAGGAGAAGAGGAGGCTGCTGGGACAGTTCTATAAGGGCCACCCTGAGATCTTTGTTCAGTACTTTGGAAACAGATTGTCCAGTGTTGATATGTAACTACAGCTATATTTATTAAAAAGAATAACCAGTGTATTATTTGTAAATAAGAAAAAAGAAAGAATAAGTCATACGAACAAAGGTGTATGTGATGTAAATAGTTGTAAAGATGTTCTGTACAGGTTGATGATTTTATTTACTTGACGGACGTGGAAAGTTGAATGTGAAAGCTTGAATAAATGTGAATTTGTTATATATTCTGATGGGCTGCAACATTTAAGGTAGTACTTGGCTGTTATTTGTTAGGACATTTTATGCCTCATAACTATCCCATATACCATTGTCTATTAATGAAATGAGACCGTGCTATTTGGGTCATGTCAAGACAGCGAAATAAACAGAACATGTTTTCGAGAGTTCTACATGGTGTGACAGTGTGATGCCTCTTGACAATATCCTGTGTGCAGATAGCATGAAGAGGGACAGAAGTTCTGCATATCCTGTTTCAATGAATGTATTCATTGTGATTATGCAACAAGAATAGTGTCAGGAATAAAAATGGAAGGATTGGCTGAAGGTGGCTTGTTCAGTCCATTCAGCCATGTGTTTTCTGATACACAATGATGACGCATAGTATAACAATGTCTGGAGAATGGGCAAGCGGAAATTTGAATCTAGAAATTTGAAAGTCTGATTTTGTGCTGTTGTAAACTGTTCTAGACATTCATGAGAAGCATCCCTCTGGGTCCTTGTGTTTGTTTCTGCTAACCAGCATAGCTGATGTCAGCCTTACAGTAATTTGCCTGGCATCTTCAGTTTTTCACATACCACGCTATTAACTAACTGTGACACTTCCTCGTTGGTGCCACAGTTGTCAGTGGCTGCACCCTAGACCAAGAATGTCTTGGGCACTGATTTGCAGGTTTTATTGAATTCAACAGTGATTGTCTTACACATTGCCCGATTTCAAGGTTAGAACACCATGGTTATAGTCTAATGAAGAGAGAAATCACATTGGCATCTGGAGTGTCAAGTTATTTATTGCAGCACACAGACAGTATTCAGCTAGTTTCTAAGGATCCTTGTGTTCACCCTGGCTGCTGCTGATAACCTGGACAGCTGTTGTATAACATATAAACAAAAGCACAACAAATGTCCAAATCATAGAACGATGCATCCTCTCCAGGACATTCTGTCCATTTTTACACCAATAAGTCACACCAGACTTACTCATGGATCTGACCACTAAATATAGAATTAAAATCTCTCACCATTGTTTCCTTTGGGAGTTGTATTGCTGTCTCAGTCGAAATGACTTCTGTAGACAACAGTCCTAAGTTTCAGTTGACTGACTGAGCAGTTCATTTGATTGACAAATCTGCCAAAATGCTTTTGTCACCATTTGTCCTACTGCAAATGCATTCAGTCATGGCAAATCTTTTGTATCTAATGTTTATCCATACATAATTGTGGCTATTGATGCCATATACATGCTATAATCATTTTTATTGGGTACTACTAGGTACAGTAGGTATAGGTGGAATCACTATTGTGTTATATCAATTGGCAATAGAGAGTAGCAAAACATTTATTTATATGAAAATATTTGAGATGATTACTTTTAACGTTTTTTTCAATTAGCAAGTCCATTCTTTAAAGGATATAACCTACCCTGAATGACATACTAAAAAAATGTAGGACCTTTAAATATTAACTCAATATCTAGAATGAACAAGCAAAGGAGTTCAAAACTATCATCTTGCCACTTTACATGGCTCCAGTAGTGGGGTATCTCCAAGCCACCCCTGGCAGCAGAGGGTCCTGGGTTCGAAACGCTTTTCTGTGTGGAGTTTGCATGTTCTCCCCGCGTTTGCATGGGTTTCCTCCCACAACAAAAGATGCATGCTAGACACTCCTGCCATTGCCCTTGACCAAAGTACTGGGATTACAAAGAGTTGGTCCCTGGGCGCATGTCTGTGGCTGCCCACTGCTCCTAAGTGGTTAGGATGGGTCAAATGCAGAGGATAACTTAACTTAGACTTCCTATTGAACAAAATCAGCGATGCAAATAAGCACTGATGAATTACGGTACAAATTGATAAAGTAAAGTATGGCTCAGTAGGTTGATCATTTTGAATTCCTTTCCTATAGGAGGGGCCTGGACATCGAGTCAATTGTTCAGCCAAATATCTACACTAGTCCATGTCACACCATATCAGAGTTAAATGAAGAATTGCACCATGACTAAAAACCCCTCTCAGATCCATTCACGTGAGCTTCACATGAATGAAAACCTAGGTTGAAACGGTTTATTATGGACAAAACTATTTAAAAGCTGCTTTTCTTGTTACTGTACTATGGGTTTGCTTTTTCCTCATGGCATATCAAATGTTTAATCATTTTCTGATGACTCAATAAAGAAAACATTTGATTGGACAGTGGTTTTGGTTAACTTGCCTGGTAGAACAAGTAAAATATGGTTTTTTTATGCAACAGTACTATTGTCTGCCAGGCCAATTGCCAATCACAAGTTGTGTGTCAGTGAATAGGCACTGGGCTAAAGGTAAACAGGCTTCCACATGCAGAGAACAAAGACGATGAATGGGCTGGTTAGATAAATATTGAACCAATCCTATGTGAATATGAACAGCAGGTAGGGGGGACTGGGGAGAGAATTTCTATTGTAACTTACAACTCCACCTTTTCTGTTCGTCACACAATATAAATGGAATATAGCTACATTAATCCCAAATGTATCTAGACCAGAAAATACATTGAGTGTACAGCACATTGTGAACACTTTCCATGAAATGGGAATGACAAAGTTAAAGCTATGTGCCCTAGCTGATTTCATCAATTAATTATTTTAGACTAGAAGCGTGAGGGGGAGATGTAGATTTAAGGCTCGAGACAAGTGAGACATGGATTGGGCTTCTTTCCAGGTCTTATCTATGTCAGAGTGTGTACCATGACCATTGTGTAATTACAGGAAAAACCATGGCCATTAAGTTTAACACTACATGGTGGAACTGACCTTGGAGTAAATAACATTTGATTGTTAGTGACAAAACCTGCGAAACAGAGATGGCAGGGCAGAACTCATAGGGACAGTAAATAGAGATGGCAGGGCAGAACTCATAGGGACAGTAAATAGAGATGGCAGGGCAGAACTCATAGGGATAGTAAATAGAGATGGCAGGGCAGAACTCATAGGGATAGTAAATAGAGATGGTAGGGCAGAACTCATAGGGATAGTAAATAGAGATGGTAGGGCAGAACTCATAGGGATAGTAAATAGAGATGGTAGGGCAGAACTCATAGGGATAGTAAATAGAGATGACAGGGCAGAACTCATAGGGATTGTAAATAGAGATGGCAGGGCAGAACTCATAGGGACAGTAAATAGAGATGGTAGGGCAGAACTCATTGTGACAGTGAATAATCTTCGCTTTACTGAGCCAGGAGGGCAATGAATCGGATCTTGGTGTGGCAGAGGACTTTCCAAGTGGCAGGCTTCTCTAAAAGGGGAGATATTATGGAAAATGGATTTTGCCTAGTCTTTGTATGGATTTGGCAGTCTGAAATATTATTTAGGTGCTGGGAGAAAATGACAAAGGTGCCCCTTACTGTTTTGCCAGGGTTTGACATCTACAGATTAACAAGCTATAAACAAGCTGTTCAGAATTATTGATTGTCACAAGGGAGACACAAGCAATAAACTAGCTTTAATTAAACAAGTTGCTGTTCTTTTTGGAGCCAGGAACACTGCCTACCTAATGTACTGCCCGTGCCCGGTTTATAAATGTTTTTTAGTCTTGGGTATGGGTAGCCAGGGAGGGAAATAATTCAAAAGTTGCTGTGTGTCACACCCACCAAACATGGTGTGTTCAATACAAGGGATAAAATAGGTGCTAATATAATAAATTATAAAAATTAGATTCAGACTAGTTTCTTTGCAAAAAACTTCAGTCAGAATCAGATTCAAGGAAGTTGTATAAAATTGTTGGAGAGATACAAATCCCCATTAATGCACTAATATTCTCTCAGCTGAATAAAATCCTTAAAGGATGATAATTGTCTACCTGCTCATTGATTTAGCTTAATCTCCAGACCAGAATTCCCAAAAGCAAAGATTACAGTAAAGAATGGAACGGCACCCGGGGGGATATTTTGTGGATATTAAGGGTACAATACCCTACTATGAAATAAAGCTAATTTATTCATTAATAAGAACTCAAACAAACATTCTGTACGTAGCTCTATATTTAACATTTTGATGAAATCACAGGTTCAGTGGCTGTTTTCAGGTCCACTACTAATTCCACACATATCCAGAGCTAGCCCAGGGAGGCATACTTAGGAGAAAGGCAAAGAACAGACAGAATTAGGCCTATCTGTCGTGGCTCCAACTACTTCCAGACATTGATAGTGTTGTCATCCAGTGCTTTATGTACAACTCTATGCTGCTCCCTAGTGGTAAGGTTAAATCATGACATACTTGTCCAAGCAAAACATAAAATGTTTAATAAAATCTGGCAAAGAATGAGATTAATATAAAAAGAGGTTCTATTGCAAACACAAATGACAGCCTGGTTTGATTCTTTCCCCCGTTTATTGTAAGGAAATGTTTTCTCCATTTAGCTACAAAAAAAAATAAAAGAAAAAAATAAAGTAAAATAAAGATGTGATTCCACTTTGCCATCACTGGAACTTCACAAGGCCAAAATTCAACTGTGTGCCAAAATCAATGGTTGAATTAAAAACTTTATACAGTATATCATCCAGTTTTTAAAAATAAAACTGTTAAAAAAGGGACAACCACAAAAACACACAAGTGTGTGTATGAGTGTGTGTACGCGTGTGTCTGTATGTGTCTATGTGATGAACAGGGACCAACAAAAGTAGGGTCTTGTCAAACGTACTCACAGAAACTCAGACATGTAAGTTTTATCCTAAATGACCAAGAGTGAGGGTTACATTGCTGCAGCGTCCACTCCATATAGGTTGGGTTTGATTTTCTGTGTGTTTATCGAATCCGTTTCTGCTGGCGTGCACGGTAGATGTCGTGTACGGGCGGGGCTACGGCGCCCTTGTCATCCTCCTCATCAGAGTCTGCATTGGGCCTTTTCAATGACTTGGCAGCAGCGTGGTTCTCCATGGAGCCGTTGCCCTCTCCGCCTGTGTCAGGCTGTTTTCCTGTGATCAGCTCCACGGCGGCGTCCACAGCTGCCGAGAGCACAGAGGTGATGAGCACGTCACAAATGCAGGGCACAATCATTTTGATCAGCACAGGTGGGAAATTAACTCTGGCAACCTGCCAAATGCAGGTACATTAGGCAACTAGGTTTACAAATTTCAGGAATATTCAGAGGTGGAAACTTTCCATGGGAATTTGGAAAGGCTGTATTTACCATGTCATATGCACACATAATTGCAATCAATGTATCAGATGGGCTCCACTCACTCAGTGCCATGGAATTCTAAAGCATTAATCCCCCACAGTGGCAGCACTCTAAGTTTAAGTAAAGTTATGATGCACACACAAAAGTGATATTTCACTGTATATCACACTGTAATTACCTACAACTAGAATGAAGGTCTTGACAACATCTGTATCTAGCTAGCCAGCTATAGCACTGTTGAATTTAGTTTTTTTACAAATTCATATGAGAGGTGATAAGAAATCACCTAGTGTCCTAGCTATATCAAGCAAGTTTAGCCAGTATAATTCTTCCACTTAAACCAGCTTCTACACATGCGCCACCAGTGGATCTAGATCTAGTTTCGTCATTTATGGATTTCCCCATTCAAAACTACCACAGTGATCCATCTGCTCATTATATAGACTAGTCTCTGGATACTGGCAATTATCTGTATATATGATGGAGGAGTGCACTGCACATTGAATGCACAGTGCAGTGTTGAAATTCAACTGATTTCCCATTAAATGGGGATATTTTAACCAAAACATGCCACAAAACCTAGTATTGCCTTATTATGTGTATTTACCCCAAAAATAACTTCACTATTATAAGCGAAGATGTTTTATTGAAATTGGGCAACCTTTCCAAAATTCCCAAGGTTAACTTCCCATGGAAAATGTCCGGAGGTTTTCAAACCAATTGCAACTCTCGCTGTAACTTGAAAGTCTGTCTACTTCACTTGGTCGTTTTTTATTAGGGCTGTTAAGATAATGAAAGTGGCAGGTGAATTCTGGAATGTACCCCCGATGGTGGCCAGTGAGCATAGTTATTTGCCTACTCTGTATGTGATCAACAAAACAAAAACAAGAAAATGTAAATGATTTGTGTAGACACACAAAACTTACTCTCAGGAAGTGTGCATCTCCTGAAAGTCTCCATGAGCTCCTCCACCTGGACAAAAGGACCCTGTAGCAAGAAACAAACAGAGATTCTCTTCAAAAAGCAGTAGTGGAAGTAGCAGTAATAGTAATGGTGGTAGTAGCACAGTAATCCCACATTGGGAAATTTCTTTATCACAGAAACACCACAAAATATATAAAAACAGAACAAAGCATTTTCAGGACATACACAAAACAAACAGTACATGCAGAGTAAATAAATACCAAGATGATTTTATCAAGAAAAACTCCATAAAAGTCATGCCACAATCTCATCACACTAGGAATAAACAGCCTTTATCAAGCATAGATAAACTCAACTGCTTTCACTTTCCAAAACATGCTGGGAAAGTTTACATGGTGGCACATATGTGTGTAGTCTTGAGTTTACGCGACGCACCTAGTGCTTGGCCTCACAACATTGTACTTGACTAACTACATCCACACTGAAACGATCTTCACCCACATGAGTGCTTTAGCACTGTTCAAAATTGTCTACTCTGCGGTTTCTTAGTTGCTGAAAATGCCGTTACAAAGAACAGCAATGGTGAAAAGCAGAGATTACCCACACACGAAGGATGAAATCACAAAAGGTATGTAGGCCCAGCTATGTTTTGGCTATAATGTTTTGTTTTGTCGTGACTGATCGAAGACCCAATCAGGAAGTGAATGTGGGTGTCTGTTTCATTGTTTTAAAAAATCTCATTTTCTGCCCGTCCACACTAAAACGCAACCCTGAATTTTTCAAATGAAAACGGGGTCGGCAGCGGTTTCAAAAGTCTCCATTTTAGGGGTTAGAAACGATGGAGGAGTGTGGATGCTAGGCGTAAATGTAGCAGAAGTTATGCATTTTAGAATGAACACTTATTAGTGTGGACATACCCTAAACTTGTCAGTAAAATTTGTCAGGTACAGGATTAATTTTGCAACCATTAAGGAGCAGTTTCTTTTGCATTAGGCACTAACAAGTTGTACTTGACTGCGTACTTGCAACCGGTGCAAGTCTACTAAAAATATTGTTTTCAAAGTTTTCAAATGGAAACAGTCAAATAGATTGGACCCTTGCGGTTTCCATCAGGAAAGCCAGAACAGTTCAGCAGAACCTTTACTGTTTGCTGTTAAACGTAAACATTTTGCAGTTTCCCTTTGTAAGCTTCAGTTGGCTGCCCCAACAGAGGCTGTTTTTCATAATTCTGCCCCAGTCAAAAGTCAAAAAGAACGCAACAGTTGCGCTGGATGATACACAGGTGTTTACCTACATGAGGTGGAGGATGCTAGGTTAGTGTGGTGTTACTCACGGTGAAGCACGCAGGTGGAGGAAGCAGCTTCATGAGGACTACAGCAGCAGGGGGCACTGGGAACACACCTCCAGGGACAGGGTGCAGGCCTGGAGCTGTGAGGAGGAAACATCAAACATCACTTCACATTAACAAAATACATGTAAGGACACACTATTAATGAGTCTTAATCCAAGGTTTTGGTGTTCTGAGGTGACAGACGCAGAATGCAGAGCACAATAACTGCCATAGTAACAGGCGAATCAAAAACTTTCACCAGTCAAGTCTGAATTTTCACCAGCCGAAATGGCTGTTTGAATACAATACATTTCCAGAGATTTCAAAAACATCTGCCAAGTAGCCAGTGGAATTGACAAAATTTACCAGCCACCAGACAACACTGACCAGCATTTGGCTAGTGGCTGGTGTCAATTTCCAGAATTAACGGAAGTGAGGACAGAAGTGAGGCTGGGTAGACAGTGGGATGTTGGGAAACTACATACGGGCAAGGTGACGGGGCTGGTAGGGGATCATTTGGTTGGTGTCTGGTTTGGGGTACTCAGGTTTGCGGTCAGCCTCATCCTTCATTATGGGGGCAGATGGGGTCACCACTGTCTCTGGGAGCATTGCTGCCAGTTTGGCACGAGACACATCCTACAAACACAAGCGTGGGCACAAAGGTTAAAGGTCAAGCAAAGGCCATGGAAACCTTGATCCATCAAACTGCCTTTACAGTAAGGGAACCCATTTCTAAAGATCTGTGTACACACCTTGTATCCAAGGGCTTTGAGTTCACTGGAAGAACAGGGGTACAGGTCCATGAACTTGTACCGGTCTACCAGCAGTGCGGTCTCTTTGCCCTCATATTCGTCCTTAAAGGCCGTGAAACGCCTGCGCTCCACCTTCAGAATACTAGCCAGGTCTCCTATGTTACTCTCAAAGGCCAAGAACCGAGCCCAGATCTCTCTGAGGGAGAAAGGTCATAAAAAAAAACCATACAAGACATATGGGTTAGCAAAAACATATGCACATGTGTACCTGGGTCAAAACTGGGGACATTGCATTTACCTACATACACTCATTCTCTTGCCCCTAACCTTCACCAAAACATAGATAACACTAAATAAAAAGAATCCTTTTCCCAAATGGGACAGTGTCTTTGTCCCCTGTGATCTGGTTTGTAATCTGATGTGCGTCTCCAAATGTATAGTTATGTACGCAACACTTGAACACACACACACACACACACACACACACACTATATGGGTCATTTAACATTACCCAGATTTCTCTGGCGACAAGCTTCCTGAGGTGAGGACACGCTCAAACAGTACCCTAGTGTTGTTATCCTCTGGAGGGAGGAGGGACATAGAGAGAGAGATGGAGAGAGAGAGGTCAATCACTTATCCATTCTTTCATTACATGGGAGACAAACTATATACAAGCAGCAAGATGAAGGAATCTTCTTCTTGCCTCTATAGCTGATATAAGGGCCCCTCTGCTATTGCAATATGTAACATTATGTGTAAATGAAGTATAGGAATACCATCACAACTTCAGTTACAGGTCTGCTTTATTAGTAGAGATCAAGGTGAATGATGTCCTATATCAAACAATCAATAACTGACATACCGCAGCCAATGTATGAACTCTATTGCACATAACCTACCGTTAAGGTGCGAGAGGTAATCGATGTATGCAAGTATGTACTCTGGAATGTCGCCATATTTCTTCAAACCAAGTTCAAATATCTTGAAGGCCACAGATTTGTCCTGTGAGGAAAAACGAAGATAAAGCAAATAAAGACACAAAAACTGAAGAATTTAGGTATTTCCTGCTGACTTTGATCATGATTCATTTTATTCTAACTCCTAATAAGGAAACATGAAAGAATACGTGTCAGTGTATTAGTGTGTCCACCTTGCTGCAGTAATACTCCATCAGTGCAGCTGTCACATAGACATGATGGCGTGTGCGTGCGTCCTCTCTGGCCTTCTTGAAGATGGTGCGACCTGACTTGATGCCCTCTGCCCTCCTGGCGAACTTCATGTACTGGATATAGACTAGTGTGGGGTCAATGTCCTCGATGCCCAGCAGTCGGTTATAGATGCTGTGGACCTTCTCATATTTCATCCGACTCTGTGAGAAGAGGACAAGGTTAATCGGTTGGGAAAAAGCGGACAAATCCTGGCACTTATTGCGGTTTTAATTGTAAGTTGGTACAAGTTCTTGTGCCTCTTGCTGTTTTGAACACCAATACAGGCCTTGCACTTAATGTTTGTGTAGTTGTCTTTCTTCCAGCATGGCTGCCTGTAACCACCGGTGACGACTTCCAAAAGAAAATGCCTGATTTATGTGCAGTGGTAGAGTAGGTAAAACATTGGAAAAGCATGGTATAACTGTTTCACAGGGACTAGTTTACAAGATCCAGTAATAAGACACCAAATTGTTAAATTTTTGTTCATATCTTTCTCATACATCAACACATAGCAGCCCTTGTTTTGCACATAGCAACCATTGTTTCTTCCAACATGGAGGTCAAATGGGCATTTTAAACATTCTGTGAAAGGCCTCTATTGACCGGTTGGTATTGGCTACATTTCTGCAAGCCTCACCTCCCTTTGTTACTGTTGCTATGTCCAACACACTTTCAGGATAGGCTCTGCCACTATCCATCTAAGTGAATTATCCTCTAGACACCCAGGATATCTTGTGTCAGTTTTAGAACTTCCCCATCAATACCCAAAATTGCTTACCCCTTAATTGTACATAATCTTTGAGTACTATAATGGTATATACAATCCTATATAACATGATAAGAATTTCCATTTCAGTGTTGTGTGACAACTGGATTGGAGGATTGCTATGTCAATCATTATTTTGCTAGTGGTCAATTACTGTTTGGATGAAGCAGTTGGGCACCCACCTCTTCATAGTCAGCAAAGGAGAAATATAGCAGCATGTTTTTCTTCAGTAGAGTCCCGATGGCACGCTCGTAGATGTTAGCAGCCTCATCACTAAACAGCTTGGAATTGTTCATATCCTGAAAGCAAAGGTCACACAAGGTCAGTCCTAAAAAAAAAAAAAAAAAAGAACTCTGTAGGTTTGATAGTTTTACATAAGGTCTCCTCTTACCCCCTTCTCTGCTAGCAGTTTGCTGGACTGCTCCAGGTACTGTGCAGCCTCGTACCATACGTCAGGATGGTGTCCAAGCACTAGCAGGCACTGCTCGTAGGCAAACATCACTGCAACACAGGACCAAACCAAACAACTATTAAGGAGACCCCAAGAAACTATGACAATTATTCATGTTGAGCAAAACTGTGTAGCATAGTCACAATCCCCCACCTCTACATTCTCAACAGTTTTTTATGTGTTTCTACAACTACCTCTGATTGTCTCTGTCCAAATACAAATATATTTCTCTCTGGTCTGCATAAAATCACTTAATCGGTGCTAAATCAACCATGAGCAGAAGGGTGCACATAAGAAGTCACCTCTCTTTGTGATGAGGGTCTGATCTTCTGTCCGCAGTGGGTTGCTTTTCTCCCACTGAATGTACTTCTTCCACATCTCCACCTGCTGGGCTTCCTGAGGGGAGTTCTGTGGGGGCACTGAGGGAGCATTCCTGTCCAACCCCTTCATCACAGTCTCATACTCCTGAAATACATTGTGTTACACCACAGAACATCAGGCCAGATTTACTTCCAAAGACATGACTGACAGACAGATCTAAAAATGGTTTATAGATCTCTGACATTTTGTGTTCTTAAGCAACTGCCATCTCTCACCTTAGCCACTCTCCTGGCATTCATGTAGTCTCTACTGCGATCCTCAATCATCTTCTTGGCCAAGTGAATGTTGATGCCCTGTTCATCAAATATAGAGATCAGCCAAACAAACCACAAACCACTGGACACATTCCCACTTACATGTAGGGTCCTGGATCAAAACGTATGGGGTAAGAAAGCAGAGGCGAGGGCCCCGAATGTCTCACCTCCTCATACTTGCTGTAATCTCTCCACAGCTGCTCGATGTTGATCATGGGATTCACGCAGCCCCTCTGGTACACCCTCCGCACCGCAGTGATCCGCTGGTTCTCTGCATATGAGCCCACCGCCTCACTGTTGGGACATGGAATGAAGGTTAGAACACCCAACATGAATGGGTTGATGCACTCTGGTCATGCCCCCCCCAAAAAAAAAACAACAACAAAAAAAACAAAACAACAACAAATGCATAGAGAAAGTTCCACTTACACTCCTTTAAGAAAGTTGATGTAGTCCACCCATATCTGTTTGAGAAAATAACAAGTTAAGGAGACAGCATTGTAGATTTATTGTTTAAACAAGGTTGTGATGATAAGCAGACACTTAAATTACCTGGTAAGACATAATCTCCATGCCAATCTTATCCAGGGCAAAGTCATATGCCTGAGCCATCTTTTCTCTGAGGACATTGAAACATATGTAAGAAGAATGCACATTTCTCATGTGTTTCAATACAAAAGATAGTAAGCAAACTTATTTCTTCTATAATAAGCATTATGAAATTCCTACTTGTAGCTTGGCAGCTTTCCTTTGGTCTCTCGGACATATGAGAGGTAGCATTTCCACAGGTCGATGTGCAGGACTTTCATTAGGCATCTCTGAAACAGCTAGAAAGGTTGGAAAAATAGCATATTTAAAACCAAACAACTTGTATTAAGTATGGCTGCCCCCATGTTATGATGTCATCAGTCCTCCTAATCTACCCCACAATGCAAAGCATTTCACACATCAGAGGCTTGTTTGAGATGAGCTGTATCTGTGTAGTTTAGATCACTGCCTCGCCAAGCACATTGCATGACAGTTTGCATGACAGAATTTTGTCTGACTTGCTCTGGAGACCTGACTGCACGAGACACGGAAATCTCACGGGACCAAGGCGCAAGACACGGAAATCTCACGGGACCAAGGTGCAAGACACGGAAATCTCACGGCACCAACGCACTTGCAGTTTTCAGAGCAAGGTGCTGCAGTTGCTCTTCACCAACTGCAGAACCTCATGAATGATGGGAAATGACTTGCTGTACTTTGAGCAAACCGTCCATTGACTCAGAAAACCCTTTTTTTTCTTGCTTTCAACCTTCGTCATCATTGTTCCAGTATAGGCTACACTTCATGAACTGTCAGGCGGACACCAAATTATTTTATGAGTAGCTTACCGACATTCATAATTGAATGCCTTATATGATAAATAGTGTCTTAATAAACTTCTGTGCAATGTCTATATCAAAATAAATGCATCAAAACCCTAAGGTCTTGGAAGGCTACACAGTCCCCTGTATGAGGATTTTAATATCCTTTATTAAAATACATTTTATGAAAAAAGATGAAGAGACACTTGATTCACATCAATTAGTAGGTGTGATAGTACAGTAGTTCTCAAAGTGGGGTCTGAGGATTGAAGGAGTTGCAGGTGGTCCCCAATTTCACCACAAGAAACACAATAACAGAATGTATGACTATTCTGGTCATAGGTTTCACTCTCTCCTCTAATTATCTCCTCATCTACAGTATAGACAAAGAATTATGTAATGAGACAAATTACACCACGTAGATTCAACCACTAAAAGTACTTATTGCAACAAAATTCTTAGTTGCATCTAATGCTAGTTATTGTTAATCAAAATCATCTTTGTTTAACACTAGCTAACGTTGGCTGTAACATTTGGTAGCCAACATAGGCAGCTCTAATGTTTGGTAGCAGATATTAGCGCTAACGTTTGCCAACAGTGAAAGACGATGTTAGACGCTTTGCATTGAAGGATAGATGGACAATTTTTGATGACATCAAACATGGGGGCAGACATATTTAATAGTCACCAATTCAGAACAGTCGCATATAGCAGTGAAAACAGGATTGGTCAGTTTGTAAAGTGTTGAATGAGCTTGTGTGAGCTCTTACACCAAAACAAGGTTTATATTCTAGAATTTCTGAAAGGTCTGAACCAGAATTAAAACCTAATTTGGGTGTAAGAGCTCACACAAACATTTTATGGCCTCATAAAATCAGAGCCCCATTCATTGTCTATGGCTCTCAAACCTCTTCACGTCAAGGACCCCTAAACCAATACAAATTAGACAACGGACCCCCATTTGATAAGATCTTTGCTTGTAGATATGTTTTATTACATAATTCTATGTCCATACTGTAGATGAGGAGATAATTAGAGGAGAGTGAAACCTATGACCAGAATAGCCACACATTCTGTCAGTGTTCCTTATGGATGAAATTATAGTGAAATGTACCTATACTTCATTTTGGTAGGGACCCCCTTGAACCCCTTCTAGGACCCTGGGGGTCCCCAGAACGACTGGTCTATGGAGCAGCCTAAGATATTACATCCTAGTGACAAAACTGATTGGAGGGTTGTCTCTCGGATTTCTAGCTTTAGGAGAGTGGTGTGTGTTCACAAATACTTAAAGAACTGTCCTGGGGCACAGAAAGAACATTCCCCTTAAACAAAGAAAAAGGTTCTGGTTTTCACATATTAATTAGGATTCTTTTAACTAAATTACATTTCTAAACTCAGGTTTAGCATTTTTCATTACAGAAAAAAAGAGGCACCTAAGATCGAAAACCTAGGTTGCAATAAATTAAATTACCCAACAAAGCTTCACTCCACAACACCACACAGTTTAATTACCGACTAGTGTCCAATATTGTGTGTGAAATTCTTGACCGCTCCTTGGAGAATTGTCTTACATACACGGCTCACATTAAATTAATCTAATGAAAGAGTTTTCATGCCCTGATCAGATTCTAGAGTACTCGAGTTAAGTATACCTGATATATCAATGATTGCAGCTCAAGAGCTTTTAGTTCCATTTAGATTATATTTGTGTGAGAATCGGCTGAAAAATGTTGTGATGTTACAATGTTTTATGACGGATCCTCTTTCGCAAATATAATGTAAATACAACTGAAAGTTCTTTCCACAGAATCTTTTTTTGATATCATGTTCTGTTTCGATCTTCATATTTTAATTAGAAGTACAGTATGTTTTTGAGGCCTGGTTTGGGTAACACATTGAAGTGAAGAGAGGGTGAAAAAAGGAACTCTTCATTCTCCACACAGCAACCACAGAAGCTACTGGTGAAAGTGAGTGGCAGTATATGGACTTATAAGGAACAAACACAGTCACATGTTGTAAAAAAATGTCCATATCGCTTTAAGGTAATACCGCTACAGTGAATAATGATTTCCATGAATGAATGATTTCCATGAATTAATAAAAATGTACATAAAATGGGGAAAGTGCAGTATTACTGAGATTCATGAAACTGAAGACATTTTGTTTTCTTATTTCAAATTATTTTCAAAGATGGCAATTATAAAAAAAAACAACAACATATTTTGTAGCCATTATTACCTTTGCCAAGGAGGTTATGTTTTCAACCATTTATTTGTCGGTTTGTGAACAAGATATCTCAAAAAGTAATGGCCAGATTCGCATGAAAACTTGCTGTGCACATTCATGACCCCAACCTATTGATTTTGGTGATGCCATGACCTTTCCTCTAGCACCACCATCAGGCCAAACTTTCGATTTTCAAATGAGTGTCTCCCCTGACCCCATTAGTCATAGTCACAAAAACTATACCCAGAGATGCAGCTCCTCATTAACAACAATTTTGCCATAGGAACCTATAGTATGAAGTCAGCCATATTGGATTCCCCACCATTTTGAATAAATAAATAAATAAATAAAAATGTAACCACTTTCGCCCTATACTCCTAGGCCAGTGGTGTCAAACTCAATTACCAAGGGGGCCAAAATGAAAAATACAGATGATTGTGCGGGCCAGACACATAATAATACCTAAAAAAGGTGCAATTTCCTGAGGTCACTAGCTTAATTTATGCATACCAGCTAAATATCTTGTAAATGCATTTCTGTTCATTCTCTGGTGCGTCAATGAATACAAGGAAGGCTATTTGTTTGAAAGGTGGGTAAGGAGGCGTCATTGATGAATATTGGCTTCTTATAGATTTTTACAGATTTAAATTACATATATTTGGATTCAAGTAATTATTCACCAACAAGAATTTGTAAGCTTAGCAATTCTAGGCTAAACTGGTCAGAGAACGAAGTAGAATACACACACTCACACAAAACATCTGTCAGCTCATTTTCACTGGTCTCACACAAAACAATTATTTCCACGGCTTTGATTTCAGATTGATAAAATTAATGAAAATAATGATGAATTTGCCAGCTAATAATATCTAAATGAGATGTATTAGCTTTCAATTAGTTATTCATCCAAAAGAGTTTGTAAGATTAGTAATTCTCACCTTGGCATCTCTTTAACTTTCACTTATCTTGTGCAAAACCAATAATTTCCACGGATTTGATTTCAGATTAGGTATGATGAATTAATTAGGCAATAATTTACTTGATAAAGTAAAATTGGATGCAACCGAATAATAGCACGGCCTG
>OMKL01043418.1:5082-24141 GCA_900302295.1 Parasudis fraserbrunneri
TAGTGCAGAGGCCAAGCAGGGGGCAGGGACTAGGCCTTGACTGACCCCTTTGGATTGGGTGGGGTGGAGAAAATGGCTCACAGGCTTTAGTGTTCAGGCTGCTGCCTTTAGATAACAGAAAGCACCATTAAAATATTATTTGGAGGCAATAAAAACATAAACATGAAAAAAAATGTAAACAGTTTGTGTTTTTCAATAGCCTATGTTTCAAATTCCACAGGGATTGAATCCCATCCCCAACTATTTTGTCTCAGGTATGACAAGGAACATTTTGACAGAAAACATACTTTCATTGCAGTTGGTCATTGTAATTGTGCCCCAGTCTTCATTGTTTCATCTGTTTCAAATGTAGGTCAGATTCATGTTTCACATATAATCACCCATTAAACCAAAATAACATTGCAAATTACCTTAGCGATATCTGGACCGTTGCTTTTAGACCCCCACGCACATTAGAAATGATTTTTTCTGCCCGAGGTGCTGCGATGCCGACAAAGGTTTGTTATTATGCAGCGCTTCTCTCTTCACCTTTCCCCTAGTAAATGCGCTGCCAACCCGGAAGATACTATTGCGCATGACTGCACTATTTGACCTCAATTTTACTCAATAAACACCCTCTCAAAGCCTCGCCTGTCTGTGATAAAGGTCTCCATGTGTTCATAAACTGCATAAATAAAAGATGGAATTAGACCTAAAATCTGGTATTCCGTGTTCAGGGCCAATGAAAGAATAAAAACTTTTATTTAGGGCTGTACAGGCTGAACGTGACATGCATTGCTGCTGTGCACAGTCCAGAAATGAAGACAGAATGGGACTTTAAACAAAACCACAGGACAAAGTGTAATATGTGCATATGTAAACATTGCAGAATTCTATATGAAATTGATAAAAAAAAAAAAAGAACACCCTTTTTCTAATCTCTCTGTTCAGATTCCACAAAAAATAAAAGAAAATCAACTTTTTTCTCAGGTTTTATGTATGCTGTGATGTTTTCTATATACCATAAAAAGAATCTCACATTTTGCCATAAAATTGCAATATATTGTAGTATTTATAGTATTATCACAATATATTGACTAGTAACCCCTGTATTGTGATATACTGTATATCGTATCACCAGATTCTTGCAATACACATCAGCCCAATGGTGTAATGGGGGCCTAATGGTTTCACTTGTTCTCTTGTCTTCATAGCTTCAGGACTGTGAAAGCGAGACTGGTCTGTGCCCATCCTGACACCAAATGTGTCCAGGAAGCCAGAGTACATACTATGGTAAGAGCATGCGTCCATTTTCAAGCCATTATCCACTCACTCAAATACTGTCTTTCCAAGAAGCAACAGGATGGTGGCTATACACCAACCTTGATCAGCATCAACCATTATGAGAAACCATTGAAATAAATCAATAGCAGGACATGAAGAGACACTGTAGGCTAGTTAGTAGGCTATGCTTTTAAAAACGAATAATCAAAGAATGCTTTTGATGAATTGCATGAGTAAAAACATTCTCATTTCTATATATACTCAAATCATGACTGGACCACAAGATGTATATGTAAATGTAATGTAATTTGAATTTTTTTTTTTTTTTTTTAATCATTGGGTTGATTCTTGTTGAACCATTAATCCATACAGCAAATAGCCCACTAGGCAGATCAGGCCATCGATATCTATGGATCAGGTACTGTGCTTAGGGCTTCACCCATCAGAATTGTATTCAACAGACTCGCCAACTTTCATGGGCTCCCTCGGGCTCATTTTTATCGTAGAAACTAGACAACTTGAGGAATCTGTTGGTGCCAAGCATGCTAGCTTGTCGAGAGATGGCTTAAATAATGCTTCAAAATAAGGCAAAAAAGAGGGGGGGGGGGATGGCATGGCCATTTTCAAAGGGGTCTTTTGACCTCTCACCTCAAAATATCTGAATGAAAATGGGCTCAGTGGAAGCACAAGAGTCTCATCTTTACAGACATAGCCATTTTTGCTAGTCCCATGCAGTTTTAGGGCAAAACCATGCAGTGATGAGATTGCCACGCAGAGGTGCAATTTTTGTTTTTTTATGTATCATATTTTTGCTTAGTGTGGTCCCTAAACAGTCTTGGAATTGTATAATATGGGTATGGCTATATATAGGAATTAATTAAAAAGAGCGTATAATCTAACTGGATTTGTACTCAGGCCCCCCACATGGGAAACCAAAGATCTACCAGTCAGTCGTCAGGAAGTCCTCTCTGGCTAAAGGAGATAGGCTTACTAGGCTTCAAGCAGGGCTACTCTACTACAAGAGCATTTGTGTTTTTTGGGATGCTATATCAAAGCTACTAGTTGTCCTCTGTTATCATTCCACTCACTCTTTCACTCCAATTTCCTATTTCTTGATCTAGCTGTGTCTCCCTCTGTCAGGGTCTTCTTTATTCTTGATGCAATCAAGCATTACAAATCAAGTTACAGTGTGGTTGACTCGATAATAAAAAGCTGGCGACACTTCTCATCACATCTTCAACACTTTTTGCCATCACTGCTGATATACGTACATATTGGTATTGTCTATTATTTGTATCCTGTTATGAGATGTTGAAAATACACCTTTGTTACATACCAATAGGTATCTGAGTTGGTTAACAGTTTTGCTAGAAAAATTGTCAAAAAAACTAAAATGACTATCTGATCGTCATTTTGAAATGAAACAGTGCTACCAATGGTTTTTAAAGGGGTAGTTCTGATTTTTGGACCCCTAGCCCTATTTCTTACTTACCAGTGATGTTGATTGATAGAGTCCTTTCTCAGCACAATCCATGCTTTTCCTCATAGTAGCTCCAGATAGTTAGCCACAAACCAATGCAAAGTCAATGGGGTCATGCTCCTGTGTACAAGCTGACTGAGGCTCACTGAAATCTACTCTACAGTGCTCACAAAGTAGATTTCAGTGAGCCTAATTTGGCTTGTACAAATCCACTCATGATTTTCAGAATTACCTATATTAAACAATAATTTCTTACATAACATTGAATTGTGTGTGTGTGTGTGTGTGTTAATGAAACACTTATTGACAAAAGTGGCCCTTCCAATCAATTCTATTTTCATCATTAACGTTGCAAAAAAACTAGACATATGCTGTCGGTGGCCAGCAGCGGGTATATCCCCGAAACAGCCCAAATCCTCAATGACATCTTTTGAACATGCCCTGAGGTTTAGTGAAAATCACATGAAAGGCCTTGGAGGAGTAGCAAAGAAAATCTGTTTTTGAGAAATGTAAAAGGATAGTTGTATGTGTCACTTTCATATAGGTAACAATGCTAGGATATCACAAAGTAACAACACATTTTTAATATCATGATCACACAAGCCGCCGAGGAGAACTTAATATATATATTATTATATTATATAATATTTATTAAGTTTGGTGCAACTCAGACAAAGAGTTCACAAGTAACACATGACTTCCTGTTTACCATACCTTGTCTTCTGAAATTTGATTGGATCTGGCGGTCATATAGTTTGGCCTACCAATTATGTAAATTACACATTTAACAATGTTGGTCGCCAGATGCCACACAGGAAGTTTTTTGAGAATCAAGTGAACAGCCTTGGTGGAGTAGGTAAAAAGTGATGATAAAATTAAATAAATAAATAAATAAATAAATAAATAAATAAATAAAAATGGTGGAAAATCCAGTATGATGGCAAATGTGCTCTCAACAAGTAGCCACATCTCTGGATATAATTTTCATGACTGTACAACAAAATTATAAGGAAAATTTAAAGTTTGGCCTGATGATGGCGCTATAGGAAAGGTCATGGGGTCACCAAAATCAATAGGGTTCTTCCTCTCTGGGTCTTAAATGTGCACTACAAATTTGAAAAGATTTGAATAAAAGCTATTTGAATTATAGCATTCAAACCCAGGATCTGCTGCGGTGGTTGGGGTGAATCCATAATATCCCAGACTCTGTTGTTTCGGAGATATAAGTGTGTAGACATTATTAGTACTGTAAGCCTATCTGGGGAGCTGCAGTAGGTTGCTGCAACAAATAGCTAAAACTAACATTCACACCAATGGCAGAAGGAAATTAATTCACAGAAAAGAGAAGAATGTCCAAAGAAATGTGTAAATGATAAGTGATATTGTCAGTTAGTCAGTTAAAACTGCATACATGTCCAAACATTCCTGCCCTTGAAATTGTCAAACCAGTCTAGTTTGGGACTATTTTGTCAGATTCGTTCATTTCAAGGCCTGTTGGTTGGATTGATTTTATTGCCCTCTGTTGCGGGAGTAATACCAATCCAGAGAGAGAACACAAAATGTTTGGGCGTAGGATTCCATCCTCAAGACCTGTGGAATTTGAGAGAACAAATCTACACCTGATAAAACATTTTTTTTAAATAATTTCTCCCAATTTTCTATATTTCTTAATATTCTCTATAATAAAATAAAATGTATATTCTACATTTCCCTTTTTTGTATTTCTATATATTTCCATATTTCCTATAGAATAACACCTCCAGGGCCACTCCATCCGTAGAACTCATTGTCATACACAGTAGACTGGTAACTTGGGTTGACAGTGGTGTGGTAACTCAATATGAAACAGGCAGACTGCATGAGAAGAGAATGGGGTGAGGCAGACATGGTGGTGCTACAGGCAAGGTAGGACATGTGTTGCAAGGGAAAATATGGGGAAGAAAAAACATTTGACCTTCATTTCTTTTTTGTATTTTTAGGGCATTTCTGCTTTATTGGACTGCATAGTAGAGAATGTCAGGAAACATGGGGGAGAGAGGGGATGACATGCAACAAAAGTCAAAGGCTAGGTTCAAACCCAGGACATTGCGATTACATAGTATGCACTATGCACCTTAGCTTGCCTTGGTGAGCCACCAGGGTGCCCCTGAAACTTAATTTCTAACAGATTTAAAATAAGTAATATTGTGGCTAAACTGTAATTTAAGTGGTTTCCGAATATATGATTAACAAATATAAATGAATGTCACTGAATACTGGCTCAGTATCAGTATTCTGTAGCCTATCTGCAGTCATGGTTCCACCTCATAGTCTGACACTAGTTTTACACATCAGTCATGTCTATTTTTACCTTACAGAACAGTGATTATAATGTGTTTGGATTCCTAGACACTAGAGCTCAGGGGAAAAATCCAGGAAATGCATCGGATAGAAAAGTACATTTCATACGTCAACAACATTTGTTCATCATTTTCTCATTTGTTACAAGCAACCCCTGTTCTCCCCTAATATCTGCACAAATACAGTATTACTAATTAAAACAAGAGTAAATAGATAATGCATAATTAGTTTAACATTATGCTTAGCTGAATATATTGGGAAAGACAATACTGCTGGATTTAGCTTCAGATTTACACAAACATAAATAATAATAATAATAATGATAATATTTAAAAACAAAAACAAAACTTTTAAACATAATTAAGGCTTTCAGGCTGACCCAATAAATTACCACAAGCTGTGAGGATGATAAGTTTCTCTTTTACCAAGAAGGTCCCTGTAAACTTAAATGAACAACTTAACAAGTGAACAATTTAAATGCTGATAAACTAAAACAAGTTGCTTTTCAGTGTTGAAATTATTGTCTATTAAGGAAGTTGATGAGTGATTTTGAGTTACAGTTTTTCAAAAGTCTGCAATTTAAAAAGCTTGCTTTCTGACACAACAAAGTAATGAAAAAATGTAACAAAAATGCTCAGTGGAAAGATGTTTTATTTTCGAAATGTGTATATTTGTGTCTGTCTTTTTTGAGTGATTTTGAACTTGACGTTATGCTAGGTAGAATTCAGCTCATTGAATTCAAGGACTACTTAGCCTACTTAGGTCTAGTTTTGTACCTTTATTACAAGTATAGCCTAAATAAACAGACCACTTAATTAAAGAGTAGTTAGTGATAAATTCAACATCAAAAAGTGCATAGTAGTTCAATTACATAAATAGTGACAAAAAAAATCTGTTCAACTACACCAAACAAAAACGTTATTACAGTAGGCTTACACTTCATCCTCAGTAGTTGCCTCCTCTGCGAACAGGGATCCAATCAATCTTTTTAAGACAGTAGATGTGTTTTAGTGATCTACCAAGTAGAATGTCATCGTATTTCTATGAACTGTGCCAATATAGCTCATCACAATCCTCACATCCCATATTTGTTGACGAGTTCCTTGGCAAGTGTGATGTAGGCTGACATGGCATCCTCCTTGGACATTTCTGTAAGAGAGTGAGAGTGAGGAACAACACATACTCAAATTGATTCTCATTTAATCACATGATGAGTGCTGGCTGCTCCTTTATTCGCCCACTCATACTGCTGTTTTATAACGATAGTGCTGGCATGTTTGTTTGCTGAAGAAAAAGGAAATCCCTGTTGTAACCATTTCTGAGCGAGTACCCTGTTGCAAACCCAGATACACATTATCATCATGCTCACAGTAATGACATATATAATGCTGAGGATCAAGTACCAGCTTCCTTTCCGTTAGACACATAGGTAAGTCCTGCAGTCCTCACCTTTCCTCGAGTTCCATGCCTCCCACTTGGCTTTTCCTTTCATGTCAAGCATTCCAGGTTTATCTAGTAAAAAAAAAAAAAAAGAATAAAAAAAGAGTGAAAGAATAGAGAAGTGAAGCAGAATTTAGGGAACACTGAAGGAACTTCAACGAGCATACTGTTCATTCACCCTGAAAAGAGATGTGTTGAAATAACACAGGTGTTAATAGCTACACATTACAGTAACACACCCACATGTGTTTAGGACAACACATCCTGTGTTATTTCAACACATCTCTTTTGAGGATGTTTGATTACACTCCCTTAATGAGGATAATACCAATGTTAATGTCCCCAACGATTGCCTGTTTGTACAGGCCATACAGGTCCAGCAGCTCCTGGTCTGTAGGCCGTGTCTTCAACTTCTTCACATCCTCTGCTATCTTCTCGAACTCAGCCTGAAGAGAGGAGAGGACGAAATGGATGTTTGGGAGAGACACAGGGTTGGAGAACATTTTTAAAGTCTCATAGAACATCTTTTGATGCAATTTTGAAGTTGGCTTTCAATGTGATTATTTAGGAATGGGTGATTTGTTCCGTGTGCAAAGAAAGCTGTGTTAGGGTTTTTTCCCTCTCCTCTATCCTATACCCAGCCTGTCAGATAGACACTGTAGGCTAAATCAATCTCCAGCATTTGGTCTACTGAATTGGTTACAAACAGCACAGTGAATGAGAAATCTGAGCATAGTAAGCAACAGCCAGACCCCAGGAAGCCCATTATAGCACAAACTTGAGTTGAACAATGGACTATTATTCAGGCCTGAAATGTGAAGGCCTTTGTGTGTTCATGTGAATAATCTACTTTACAAAGGAATAGATCTGGGACATTGCAGAACGCTTTACATTACTCAAATTTCACAATTATGGCCGATACTTTAGGCGCAATCAACTGACTCTGAAAAGCCCTAAACTCACAATGTTTTTTTTGTTTTGTTTTTCCCCAAGTGCTGTTTTCTGAATTTAGCAGGTGCCAGCACTCGTGTGCCGTTGAGTGAGTTTTGATGATGTAGCCTACACCTTGCAATTCTGCTCAAATGTAAAAATAAATAAATAAATAAATAAATAAATAAATAAATAAATAATAACAATCATATGAAACAACAGTATTACATTTATTTTTGTATCACATAGTCAACGCTTCTATGTAACTTGGGGAAAATGTAGCAGCTTTATTATTTTCCTGGCACCCTTGTGCGATCAGACAACAAGGCTATGTAAACATCTTTAGGTTTGTATAACCTACAGTATTTTACATTTTTCAAACACAAACACTACATATTTGCTAGTTACAGTAGCCTATCTCATCCAATAATGAAAGAGGAATGACATCACACAATAGAGGTTGCACACAATAAAAGCAAAATTGCATGCCACATCCTGAAGCTATTTTTTTACATACATACATGCATACACACTCATGCAAAATCACTCGGAGCAGTTACTGAAAAGGGGGGGAAACCGTACCTGAAGAGACATTTTACCCGATCCAGCCCCGTAACGCAGGTGAATTTCTCTCCGACGTATATCCACTGGAAGGCTTTATGCAGCTGTAATTGCACCAGAGCTTACAGTGCAATATTATCGGCCAAGGCCTACGATGGAGATGGTACGATGGGCAGAGGGGAGGGAGAACAGAACGAGTAGGCCATCCTCTCCAATAGCGGATTGGCTGGCTGTCAGTGTACGGGACACTGCGCAATATGCATGAAGTTCACTTGATGCAATGCGCAGGGGCACTCGAACAGCTTGGGCGGCGATCATTACAGCATGCATAAAAATAAAACGGATATTTTTTGCCTAAGCAGCAACTGGTTACTAACTACCTTATAGGTCGGTGCTAAGTACAGACATCATCTTTGCTACAGAGCAGCTACGCCGTTTGATGGACGTTTGTGCCTCCCATTGAACTATTCTGTATAATAACGGTGCCTGCCTCCCACTTTTATTGTTCTGTGCAAAGCATTGAAGTTGTTACGATTCAAGCATTATGGCTGCGCCCAACGACAACCCATGGTAGATGGTTGATCTCATGGGGCCATTGGCGTTTTATTGGGGGTCGTCAGTTTTGGCCAAGCTGCAAAGCAGCAAGTTGTCATAACTCTATATTTAAGAGTTGGTAATAAACCTATCCCTAACCCTATAACCTTAACCACGCCCACTACCTAACAAAAAAAACATGTAAACATTTTCTTCCGGGTCGTGGGATCTAGCGTGTACCATGGTCGATAAATTGAGCAGTGTCTATGCCACGTTCCAGGTGTACTGGGAAGTCGGAGCTTCCGAGCTCCCACCATACTAGAACTATATAAAACCTATACACATAAAGGTCGCACAACACCGACTTCACAACTCGGGCGTAACGTCATCCCCAGTTCCCAGTTCCGACTTCCGAGGTAACCGGAACGCGCCATTAGTCTCTAAGTAGTAAAGAGGTGAATAGCAAAGTCTACTGGACACACCGAACGCTGTTGTCCGTAGCAGGAACGAGACGTACCCCAGTTAAGCAAATCGAGGTAACGTTAATTTTAAGCGTGGCGGTCCAGGGATGCCAATGCTTTTCCAGAAATTGATCAAGTAACGTTGACTTGGCTCAATAGCCAGTTTTTTGCTTTAACTAGAGGGAACACATACCTATTACAATGGAAACCGTGTAACTCACATGTGGATGGCTAACGCTACAGTTACAAATAAATAGCCCATGCGCAGCAGGCTTCAAATGAACAACTCCGTTCAACAGCAAAAACGAGGCCATTCACCTACATAGATCCGTATTGTAAGAGGAACCGTTTAACACTATTTAGACTAGAACTGTAGACTAACCGTGTTCCGTACACAACAACGTTCCATACAGTTGACCGTTTCCCACTGATAGGCTAGTTAAATGAAAACGTATGGGTTGTGGATACAACTTATATCTGTGTTATCCTCATTCCAGACTGAGGACAAGACACACATGGCATTTGTCTCGTCAAGATTTTGCGAGGTGCGCCCCCTTCATTATAGGCCCAATATGTTCCAAAAGTGACAAGAGACTGCTGCAAAGTCGTACATTTATATAAAAAATATGTGCTACTCGCAGTGTTTTAGCCAGTACGAAACGATTATTAAGTGGTCATAATTTGTTCAATAATGCTTTGAAACGGGAGATTTTTGAATTATCAAGTCAAGGTGATATGTTGGTCAGTTTGCTCTGCTGTCTGACTGAGGATGCTGTTTTGCTCGTCATTCAAAAACGTGTACATAAATTAACAGTTCATGAGTAATACAAACATTTCGGGTTTATTGTAAACAATTTCTATATAGTTTCACGGCGTTTTTTGCACTGTATGGAACACCATTGGTTGCTTCTTTCACTCTGTACGGAACACCGTTCACCCCTATGATCTTCCGTACACAGGCGGAGGAGGAAGCTAGTTTGCCCCACTTTGCTCAAACTATTGGTCCAAATGACATCAATCAAAGTATAGACCGGAGAATGAGCACACGAACATGCTTGTGTAGCTCCTAACAACTGAGGAGTAGTCGCACAAGAGCGTTAAGGGTACGGAACACAGTTCGTCTACAGGTATGGGGAAAGTTACATCTGTGATAGTTTTTATGCATTCTTTCACTGTCCGTTTTTTCCATTGACTTCCTTAGCAAAATTGGAAACGGAAAAAGTCACTGAAATTGCACCTATCTGTACTTTCACTTATAGTGAAAGAAGGGTGATGATTTATATTTTCCGTTGAATCCTCAGGCACTGGACAAAATAATACTCAGAAGTCAACTACATAATAGTATTCTGATGGAGAGTCCACTGTACACCCAAAAACCAATCAAGTCCCATTCAAATGTATTTAGGGGCAATGGTCTCCGCTTTTTTAGCAGGAAAGACAAAATAATTTCACGAATGACCACCTAAGGTTTGCAGACTTCAGGCAGTTATTGATTAGCCTCGCATTGACTAGCCTCGCAAGCCAGACTAATGTTGCTTTCACAACGTGATTCGTCTGGCTTGCGAGGCTAGTCATTGATTGCAAAGGATTTGCAACCAAATATTAAATATGACGACTACAACCAACTACATTGGTCCCGTAAAATGGGGGGACTGTGTATAAAGAAGTGCTACAATTCCTACCCAGTTCACCCAATATGGATGTAAACATTCAAATTAAAGCTGAAAGTCTGCACTTCAACCTCATAGTCATTGTTCCATTTCAAATCCAATGTGCTGGTGTACAGAGCCAAAACAATTGCACTGTATATGTTGAAAATATGATGCACGTATGTAACATTGTGGTAAAAAACAAAAAACAAATAAGTAATTGGTTACAAAAATGACAGCATTTGGCTGTCATGGCCTTACAATGGAAAAGTCTTGATCTCCTCACAATAATTGTTTTCATTTCAGATAAGGATGGCCACCCCAGGCAAGATGTCAAAGCAGGAGGGTAAAAGGCAGATTCCAGCAAAGACCTCCCTCAACTCGCCTTTTAACCAACAGTGGAGACCACTTCCCCAAGAAGACATGCACTACATCCTTACAATGCTGAAGAATAAGATGGCTTCAATTGGGCTTGCGAAGAAAGAGTTAAAAGTGTTTCGCCAGTGGAGGAAAAAGAAAGACAAGAAACCTTCAGCAGAAGAAGAATACGTTCCCCTGACAAGCCAGACGTGTACCCAAGCGCAGGATCTTCCCAGGAACGGCTGGACAGACACAGCAGCAAGAAGACAGTTGGCCATTGGCATCAATGAGGTCACCAAGGCTCTCGAAAGGAATAAACTCAAGTTATTGCTTGTGTGCAAGTCGGTGAAACCAAATCACATGACCAACCACCTGATTGCACTGAGTGCAACCAGACATGTGCCAGCCTGCCAGGTGCCACGGCTGAGCGAGAGCGTATCAGAACCGCTTGGGTTGAAGAGTGTTCTGGCCCTGGGATTCCGGTGCTGTGGCCTACAGGGAGATGATATTTTTGCTGACACAGTTGACGCCATTCTCCCCAGGGTGCCTTCATCGAGTGTCGCCTGGATACAAGATCCAGAGGCCAGAGGAACAAGCGAGGAGCCAGTGGAGATGCAGGAGGAAGTCTGTGAGAGGAGGAGCCAGAAAAGGAAGCTAGAAGTCGAATCTACGGAGATGATAGAAGCTGGCTCCTGCACTCTCCAACCGCTCAAAGTGAAAAAAATTATTCCCAACCCCTCAAAGAAGAGGATACGAAAGAAAAAGAAATCTTAGATTACAGCCAGTGTCAAAGGAAAAGTCGACCCAAATAGGTTGCCCTGAGTAGGCGTTTACATGAATTGGCAAAAAAGCCTGATCTGGTTTATTGTTCATTTTTGTGTCAATGCCTTCATATCCCAGAACTACATTTTTGATCCCTACCATTATAACTGGGTGAACAGAACCGACAGAAGTGTATTTTGTTTTCCTAGAATACCTCTTATGTACACTAAATAGGTGTGCTATTGGAAGAAAAGACTACTTTGCCATAGTACTTTTATTTTATTTTTTTTACTTTTAAAACCCAGCCTATGGAAACAGCTACAATGTATTTATATACAGGTGATATTTTTTGCCTCCAAAGAAAATCTTTAGGTATTATGCTGACTTTGACTTGATTTTTATTTTTACATTTGAATAACAATTGGTTTACTCATGTGGCAAACAGACTAATTTAGAATTTTATTATTATTATTATCGTGCCCCGTTAGGAATGAGTGCAACACAATTATTTTCCTTTTTTTAAGTGAGTTTATTCAATCAAATATCCATGCTGGTATAACTGACAGGTGTTTGTTGAAATAGATTCTGTTGATTTGGATGGGATCATGTCTACATGGTGCTGGAACAGGTTCTTCAGCTCTTCTACAGCCTGCAATGGACTTCAATAAAAATATTGTTCTTCAGTTAGAGAAAGCTGCATGTCATTTCAAAACTACACTTTTTTTCAACATCTTAAAAAAACAATTTATTTTAAATAAGGCAAGTACTTCGGGTAGAGCTCTCATCAAAGGTTGTGGCTAGTAAAATCATTCCTATCATCCTGGCATCCTCACTGCAGCAAAACGGACACATGCTCAGAATTCTTACAAGCGGCTGCTGGAATACACATCCATGACACAACCAACATCTATGAGGCACCCTGTTGATGACTCAAGAAAGAAAAAGCTTATTTTTTCAATTTTTTTCAACGGGTAAAATTTATGCCATTGGTGTAACACCCTTCTTAATGAATGTCACTTGTTAACCTTTAAATTAAAAATCATTAACCCCTGTAGAATGGGCTATAGTATTTACATCACTGTACTTGTCCTTTCCATACTAATCTATGATGGGATATGAACAAATGACCGTTCAGGCAGAAGTATAGAGAATTGAACAGATGGTGGCAGCCTTAACCTCTTCATTTTGCAGAGCCACATCGACATCAGTATCAAACAAAAAGCCATAAACTCAGCAAGACAGGTAGAGCAGAGGGAAAAAAGGGTATTTTCAACCAAGAAACTCCATTTGTTTCCACATGCTGTCAAACTTGTACGAGTGCACCGGCACACTTGAAACAGCTGGCCATGAGAAGCTTCATTAAATAATGTGTTGTAGGACAGTAATAGGCAGCATAGACAGGACAGTGTTGGCTACTTAGTCTTAGTACGATTGTTGTACACCAAGAATCCTTGTGCTGGTGGATCTAACACAAGGAGCTGCCAAATACTCCAAACCAATGCCCTTTACATTTTATGTTGCCTTTATGTTAACTGGAAATGTTAAGAAAATACTGAAAAACATGACAGGAATCGTGTCCATAAGACGTATAACAAAGTACAATTCTAAATATCAGAACTGTTCCGGGAAAAAAATTCACGCCATTAGCTGCACAAAACACGTGAAAAAAATGGACCTACATTTCTCAGACACGCAAATACAGTATCATTCAAAAAACAAAACAAAAACATTTTCAGTAAATTCAAAAATGCACCTGGGAGAAATGGGATAGTTCAAATTTCAAAAGCACTTGTTCGTTTCCCTTCCTTGATGCACTCATTAAGTGTGAAATGGGAATGCACCCTTGTTAATTGCCCCCAGAACATTACTCCCCAAATCCTTTGTATTTTGTGCTCAAATAGTCTTTAAAGTAACTCCTACCATATTTAAATCAGGCAAGCTGACTTAAAAACACTTCCTTCTGGAGAAGTTGCAGAGGAATGAAGGATAGCACATGTACACACTCTACAGCCAGCCAACAACCAACCACAGTGGTATTGACTGCTGGGCAGCTCCAATAGAATAGTTGGGGGTTCAGTGCTTTAATCGAGGGCACTTTGACAGTGGTTGTGTACCTTCTCTAACCAGATTTCCCCAGCCAGTCAGAAGATTCAACCTGGCATCCTTTGGGTCACTAGCAGCTCACTTTGCTATCTTATCATCCAGTAGGACACTGACTGATGTGGAAGGGGGTTGTCACTTATTTGGCCATGCTGCAAAGCTGCAACTCGTTATAATGTTCCCCTATAAACTTATCTCTTACCTAAGCCCTAACCTTTACCATTCCCGTTGACTACAGCCAACATCCTTCCAGGTGATGGGATCTAGACTACATTTTTGGGACCATTAGGCCACCACTGCTTTCCCCCACTCTATACTGGTAGCTTACTAATGAAATGTTTATAATTTGGTTATGGAATGCAATGGATAGTACTTTGCAAGTGATTAGATATTGGCAACAATAACAAAAGAAAGGTTTAACCTACAGTAGACTGCTCTCAAGGTAAGTAAACAACTGAGTCATTTTGAAATTTGGGCCAACTACCCCCTTAAGGAGCCTTTTGCTCGATAAAGAACTTAAAAATTGTGCTTCATTGATGCAATACATTCTTCAATCTAAAACCCACGGTGTCCAAACTGTCCATGGAGACTCCAAAGTCAATGACATCTAGCTACACTACTGAGGAAAATACTTTGGATCTTTCCTCCCACCCACCGAACTTGCAATACATGAATAAATATGATCTGGCATTAAATGTACAAGTAACTATATTTTCGCTTTTTTTTTTTTTTCTTTTTTTTTTAATATAAACAAAAACATGTATATCAATGCACCTTTTGGACGAGTCTTTCCTTGAAGATATTCTTTGCGTGCATGTGTGATTTGTATTTGTATGTAAATGTGTGTGTACACATGCTTGAAGCGATAACTTGACAGTTTGAATTTGAGTATTCTATTTTTTCAATTAGGCATGCTTACAATGGCAGCAAGTTTCTAAGTTTGCCCTTCAGCTAGAAACAGCTTTTTAGCATTCCTCATTCAAATCAGCTGATATACCACTAGCCACAAGTTAATGACATACAGAGTATCCCCACTGTTACAAATTTCGAAACAAGGTACATTCATTTACCTGCCAGCACACCTATACTTGGTAATCTCCCTCATTTTTCATTTAGGGTTGAATCAGTTATCTTTTTTTGTCTACTTTAGCACCATTGTGAACAATTATTATAGCTGCTTCGAAGCAATGAGACAGGGTCAGGCAAAGAGGAAGAAGCAGCTCACATTTTCCTTCAGTGTCCATCACATGTACTCCAAAATGCTGAAAATGTGACGGCAGATAGGCATAGCCTTGCTCCTCCTCCATATCTTAGGCTTTGTTATAGCTCTGACATTAGAATATGCATGTTCGAAAAGCATTCAGCTATGTAGGTGTAATAAGTTTCACAAAATAAAGCCAGCAAAGGGGACTGCATTATGGTCATGCCTTAAAACACCACTGCCAACTGCCAACTGCAAAGTGGCATGAGATGTGGTTCGTTTGTACTTTGAGTTTATGTGTGAACTGTTTGCATAAGGGCAGAAATCAGAAACCTGTCAAATTATAAAATAGTGAATTCTGGCATGCCAAATCTAGACATGATGTTAAATTTTGTAATTTTTCCATGACGACTGATCACTCCATAGGCAAAAACTGGATGTGTAAATATGCTCTATTCTCCACTGACTACAATGTGTTACATGATGGCTGAATTAAAAATTCTGTCAAAAATTCTGATTGAGATAAAAGTGTTATTTGACACACTGCATCTACAAGCACTCCTGCATGCTGTAATTTATGATATTATATAACTTTTGACATTTAGGCGCTGCTATAGCGCCACCATCAGGACTACTGGGCCCCCTTCCTATTTAGGAAGCTTGGCAAGGGACTGGACCTATGAGCAAAGAGTGGTGCGTCTTCATTCATGGGAAGTAAGCAGAAGAAATTGAAGAATATTAACACTGACAAATACAAGAGGTGGCCCCCAATTAATTCGGTAAACATGCCTTTGAACTAATTTTAAGTGCAATTTCAGAGATTGATGTGGTTCGATTTCCATATCAATGCAATGTAATGCCTCGATTATTTTTCACATCCCAAGGATGTTCACTGGGATCTGGACACAATGGAAAAGCAGGTTGGCTATTTGGTTGGTAGTGCCTAAGAGACCGCTGTCACCTACATCTTTACATCGTTTGGGCAGATTTCTATTTTCAGACTAACAACTTTAAATGGCTTGATATCAGTCATTTAAACATTTGCTATAATTTGTCAAAATTCCCATCAGTAGTAACAAATGACAGTTGAGAAAAAAATCACTAAATTCAAAATGTCAAGTTATCCCCTTATGTAACTGTTAAATTGTGATATTTTACGTTTATGTATGTGTGTGTGTGTGTGTGTGTGTGTGTGTGTGTGTTTGTACATCAGGAGCACTGTACTGTATGAGTATCTCAGGCATAGCATGACTTCACATTCAGGGTGTTGATGATTTTAAGCGATTTCACCTCCAGGTGAAATGACAGAATGTTCTTGATGAAACCAGGAGCACCAGGAGAGCTGCTCAGAGTGATGCAGATCTCCCAGTCACCTTGTCGGGTTTTATTGTTGTACTTCTCATTGTCTAGCTCGAGCTACCTGTTAACGTCCAGGTAAGGAATTAGCCGGAGGTTGCTGCCAACCTCCTGATCAGTGTTTTGTAGCAGCCGTGGGCAGACCCACTACTGAAGTACGAGGCCAACCTGAAACAAGAGGTTACCTTGGCATTAGACACAGCTATCTGATGGGATATCAATGCATGATGTAATGTGGACAGAGTAAGCAGAATAACTTCATTGTGTTATAAAACTACATTACTGTTATTATGCTAATACTTAATGGCTGTCATTTTCCAGTGCATCAAAATAGTCCTGACTTTGAGATACTGGTCTACAGCCAGTGATGATGATCATTCCATACACAAAGCACCACTGACCTTATCAGGGTCCATGGGGGGACATTTCCAGTTGTAGAGGTAATACTGCAGATTCCCATCTCCGATGCCAAACTTGAGCTTTTCCAGGAACACCTTATTCTCCATCAGATCCAGAGCGTTGAACACATCAAAGCCTTTCTGTTAAACACAGAATAACAAGCAGCAGACTGAGTATGTATGTATCAGTGTTTTAGCCCTGAGACAGCTTGGTTGAAAAGCTCTGTGTTTTTGCATACCGTCGTAATTTGCGTAAAGATGATGGTATAGAATAGCCTCTTCAAAGTAACATTACCAGTTTGGCTAGGATCAGTGCGTCGTTCATTAGGTCCAGTAGTGGGGTTTGTGTATGAACACTGTAGAAGGAGTAGGCAGCCTTCAGGCTCCTGTGGAGAGGGTGGTGCATCACGGTCGAGGGGAGGGTGTAGAAACTAGTGAAATCTGTCAGCATACCACCTGCACCCTGAGACAGAACAGCAACAAGAATTTGTAAAACACAAAACAATAAGACATTTTGTTAGCTTAGGCAATAAAACTCTAAAAATACAAATAATTAAAAAAATAAATAAAAAGACACACAATTTATCGATCCATAAAAGGACCACTTTGACGATTTTCAGCCATGTCTCTAAGTATTTGTCATGGTATGACATGCTAGTATACACTTGTCAGCACTCTTGAGAGGCGGGTTCTATTCACCACCCCAAACCCTACGACTGATGATGCAGTCACAGGCCAGGAAGCAGCACCAGAGACTACAGTGTTAATTTTCCTGGGAAACTAGGGAAGGGTAATTTGAAAAGCGCATCATACTATGTGTGAAAACATAAAGATATGGCTGAAAATCGGCTAACATGTTATTTAGGTTGAAATGATGAAACATTTTGTTCTCTCCATGTAGTTAAGAATGGTTAACTCTCAGACCATCAACACCTTTCAGCTTTGCCTGTGATTGCACCTCGTTGAACGTGAAGCCAAAACATGTTGGTGGTCTGTGAATAAGCAATTTAAAAACTGCATGGACAGAGGAGGCATTTTTCATCTTTTGTATTAGACATATAATTCGTTAGTTTAAACTACGAAACGGGATTCCACAGATACCTCCACCACATATGTATCTATGATGTTTTCCTGGGGCAAGAACCAGTGAGCCACCTCCTCTTCTCCCATAGAGGGCGCTAACTGGAAACGTCTTAGGTGTTTCTGTAGCAGCCCGGTGACTTGGGGGATATCGCGCCTCTCCATTGGCCGCAGGCCTGGTGTCTTGGTGCTCTGCATGGGTGGACAGACAGATAAGGGGGTCAACATTCTTACTGCTCACGTGCAGAGCGAGTAATAAAACAGAGAACCCGTGATGTAACCGTATCGAGTACATTTTACCAGTTAAATCAATGAAAAGCTGTATTCCATTGCTACATTTGAGCTCTGCTGCTCAATTGTAGCTACTCTAGGGTGACGTAAAATCACCCTTCTTTGTCATGTTTGGATTATTTAAAATTAGATGATCTATAATCTAAGATCAGAAGTAGTTTTAAAGGGTGTTTACATCTGGTAGTCTGTAGAGTTTCATGGTTCTCTGCAGGGTCATGTTTCGACTCAGGTGGGAAAACTTCACTTCCACCAGCTTTCTGGGGTTCAGAGAACGGTGCCAATACCTGAACACACGCACACGCACACACACGCACACACACGCACACATACACACACATTAACCCTTTATTCCTTCCATCACACTCAGGAACTTAATACAGAAGCAACAAACAATGAATGATTGTGTTTGCTTTAAATAAATTGCCAAATGAGTCAAATGAGTGCTCCTTACATACAGCACAAACAGGTGTGTAGCATACTGTGTGGTGTGTATAAATACTGTGTAGTATACTGTATGGTGTGTATAAATACTGTGTAGTATACTGTGTGGTGTGTATAAATACTGTGTGGTGTGTATAAATACTGTGTAGTATACTGTGTGGTGTGTATAAATACTGTGTAGTATACTGTGTGGTGTGTATAAATACTGTGTAGTATACTGTGTGGTGTGTATAAATACTGTGTGGTGTGTATAAATACTGTGTAGTATACTGTGTGGTGTGTATAAATACTGTGTAGTATACTGTGTGGTGTGTATAAATACTGTGTAGTATACTGTGTGGTGTGTATAAATACTGTGTAGTATACTGTGTGGTGTGTATAAATACTGTGCAGTATACTGTGTGGTGTGTAT
>OMKL01043421.1:0-11676 GCA_900302295.1 Parasudis fraserbrunneri
TGGCTACAATTTGTGATGCTCTAAACTGAAAACGGTTTGCGCTTTTCCTTTTCTCTGTCCTGCGACAGTGTCCATCGGAGGGATGCCTAGGAAGATAGGATTTGTCGTGGTCAGCTCTTCGGGTCATGAGGATAACTTCAGCGCCAAGGAGCTGGAGGTCCACGCACCAACCGTCAATGGCTGGCGATCCGCAAGGTAGCCCTCTGCTCTGGTGTTTTTTTTTCTTCTGCTGACTTACATTTTGGCCAGGTTGTATTTTTTGTACTTTTTAAGGGTTCATCTCACGAATTGCATTGTTCCATCAAATCCTTCAATGCAATTCTTGCACTGCACCAAAAGTCTTCACCTACTACCAAGGCCCACTACATAAGCGTAGTATAGGCCTGATACCCAGTACCGATATCTGTAGCACTAGTTTACATTTATCCATAGGGTTCGATCATTTACAGTGGCACAGTGGGCTAGGGTGCATGGTATGGCACATATTGGCAGGGTTTCCCACAACACTTTATTGATAAGGCAGGCCACCTTAAAAGATAACACTGGTGTAATTTAGACATTTTCTTATTACCACCATTGCCTATGAAAAGTCTAAACCATTCAATGCATTTTGTCCCACAGCGGCTACAGCGTTTATTTTCTGCCCAACTTGCCTCACATTCAGGAAGTCACTGGATCCCGTTGTTTAAAAAAACAAACAACAACACTCAAATCCACCATTGTGAAATACACAAGTAACAATCTTCCTTCCACAAAACGACTTCATAACGTAGCAAACATTGCACATGCGATCTCATCAAAAGTAGTTTCACTCTGCCAGACTTGAGTGTGAAGAAATCATTGCACACATTCCACTGGCTTGTCACCGTTTTGTTTTAACTCTTCACTGCCACCCGATGCAAATAGAAATGCGCAACGATGAAAAAGTGGAAATAGTCCCTATTAATAATGTCACATCTATTTCACAATGATGGACTATGCTGTTCAAGATGTCAGTATGTCTCTGTGAGCAATTTTAACGGATCCAATGACTTCCTGGATGTAGGCAAGTCGAGCAGAGAAGACACATACACACACAGTAGCTGGAGAGAGTGGGAAATGCTTCGGGTGGTTTAGACTTTTCATAGACAATGTTGGAAATAAGGGACATTTTAAATTACACCAGTGTTATTCTTTAAAACACCCCCACCTAAACTGAAAAATAAATGGGGAATCCATTATTCATGTGCTTACTTCCATTGAGACCACTTTTTTGTTGCATACATACATAGTTTATTCCTATTTGTGCAGGCAATCACAAAAACACAACTTGTACATCGTTGTCATTTTCCAGCAGCTTGGCATCTGTTCCCCTAACGAATTAGGCAAAAATGTACACTCACACCTTCATCCAATATACAAAGGTTAGTGGGGCTGGTACAAAAAATCGATTCACTTAAGTATTGCGATTCTTTGTTGTGACAATTTTGATATTGCCATGCTGCCTCCTGAATCAATATTCACCTCACTAGATAGCACGGCAAAGTAGCCATATTTGTTCTGCCTCCCGGTATTTCAGGTGGGAAGCATTTCACTGCGCACATAGCCCATGTGTCCGGACACTGGCCAAAGAAACTATAAGCAAAGCTATAAGCAAACATTTCTCTCGGTTGTTTATCTGGTGTGTGTGACACCAGGGAGAGAAGGAGAAAGAGAGAAAGAGCGAGTGACTGACAAGTTTGTTTGCTTGCTAATGTTTCCAGGCAGCCAGCTAGTAGCACAGCCCTAGCTTTTCAGCAAGGCAGCTAATATATAGCTACCACCAGGAGACGACAAGAGAGATGTAAATGAATGGAAAAGATGTCACTTACTCATTTTGAATAATGGAGACCAAACCACATTCAAAACAACAACATCGGAGGAGCTTTGTCACTGCTGTTTTGGGGACTAGATGCAGACATTAGGAATATAATACAGTGGGGATTAAATCAGGATAACCAGCTATGTTTTGCACATAAATTCAACATACTATTGCTAGCTTATAGCTCTAGCCATCATACATTAGACAGTCCCCTGTCACTCCATAACAGTTAGCCTAGGTGTCTCCAAAGGCTTCAATTTAATACCAAGATACTGAAGAATCAGGGAAAATAAATCTGACTCAAGATATGCTTCGTCTCTGGAAGTAGATTATCATTTAACATGGTCCAGTCAGTGTTCAAATAAGTAAACAAAAATTGCAAGAAATTGTAATATCGAATCGCAACACTTAAAGAATCGCAATACCTGAAGAATCTCAATACACATCGAATCGGCACCCAGTCATCATGATAGCATCGGATCAGGAGGTCCCTGCCGATTCCCATCTGGCGTACAGACACTTTTCATCCATTTCATATGTGTGGGCATCACAGGAACTTTCTGGGACCTCTTGCCCCAACAGGTCTTCTCTTGTCTAATGTGTGTGTTGCTCCCCAGGTTCTGCGCCTACCCCCAGCAGATCACCCTTCAGCTGGTGGAGAGGTGCCGGGTGAGGAAGCTGCAACTCCTGGCCCACCAGTACCTAATCTCAGCCAAGGTGGAGTTTCACATCGGAGACACCCTGCCAGAGGACCACTCCCCTGGGCTCTCGGGGCACCTCCGCAGGCTGGGGTAAGACTGAACTCATACAACTGTAAGCAATCGCCTATTAGGAAAATATGACTGACGTAGGGATCCACCAATGTCATTCTTTTGACACTTCCTTCAACACCACACTATAAAAGACATTCTACTGGACAGCAAACTGAAACGAAACTGTCCGTGTGTGTGTCATTGTCATTGTCACTGTCATTGTATTTCCTCAACCAAGGAGAGAGACAGGTCACAGGGGCTATGTGGAGAATGGGTTCTGGCCTCCTGTTGACAGTGTGTGTGAATGTGCATGCTTGTGTACACTACATTTAGGGCAGTGCCACGCCTCTTTCCGGGTCAATTTTCTCTGTGGCCCGAGGTCGAAGAAAGCCGGTCCCGGTGTCAAAATGTAGGGGAGACCCGTCCGGTCATGGAGCACCCAGGGCGGCTTTGCAACTTGCACAAGTCGCCGAGATACAGTATGGAGAGAAAACACCAAATCGCATGCTTTTTTTTCTTTCTCCCTTTTCTCTTGACGCACGACTTTCCAAAAATGATTACAGATATTTCCAGGGGTCCAAATCGAAAAACAGGGCAGTCCTATAGGTAGTTTTCGACGGCGAACAGGATGTCTGTTTCAAAATGCCATCATGGGAAGTGGCTTTTTTTTTCGGCAGTGAAAGGCCAAAAAATTCATTTTTGTAGCCACCATAGGTTACTGTGGCTAGTAAAAGTGACAGAGTTACACGCCACTGCTGAATTCTACCTGCATTCAGCAGGTGGCGGATGTTAATGTCAATACGTCCCCACAAAACGTCCCTTGCAAAACGTCCACATATGCGTGAGTGAGTGAGTTACCATAATTTGCCACGTATGACGGCAGTCCTGTGTGCCGTGGGAAAAAAGGACTGTAGAGCGATGGAACGTTACAGTGCTTGAAAATGGAGTAAAAATACAGGATGAAAATGGTTGAAAGGTGTTGTTAGGGAACTTGGGATACTGACACAGAAATTATTCTGAGCGTCTACAGGGCAGTGTTATTTTCATTTCTTGGGGTAATTTGTGGAGGCGGATAGTAGTGGAGTTACAACAGTAACAGCCTTTCTGTTGCTTTTTACTGTTTAACGTTAGTTTTGACATTTCCAGTGCTCCCCAAAAAATGTATGGGTCATTTATGGGTTCTAACTATTTACTTACTTCACTAGTTCAGCTCACACCAATGACAACATGAGACACATCATAAGTGTAAAATATTTATTGAAACAGCATTGAGAAAGAGAGCAGAGAAGAGACATGCCGGCCTGGCGGTTTGGCATGCACGCTCCTGACCGCTGGCTAGGGGGAATGCGCGCAGCTCCTGTAGATGGTGTGCTCGGCAAGGTGGCTATAATAAGAGGCGCAAACAAATGGCACTAGGCAGCTGGCCCCTAGCCGGCGATAAGGCCCGCAGATGTGAGAGTGTGTGGAATGCAATATATGCCGCGAGGCAACTAGCCTCTAGCTGGGGGAGAGTGCAAACACAGCAACTAGCCTTAAGCTAGCGCTAGAGTGGCCTGCAGATGTGAGAGCCTGTGTTTGGGGAAGCAGAGCACATGCTCTGTGGGGGCGAAGTCCAGCGCTACGCTGGATGAGGTGCACACACCCCTCTCTTAGAGGGAGGCAAAAAAGCCAGGTATACCTGAACTGATTTGCCTGGGATGAGGGACTTCTGAGTCTACAGGAATTCAGGTGCCGCAGAAGACTGAAAGCTAGTTATGCATAACAGGCTGGCTTTTAAAGCAGAAACTGACAAAATAGGGAGTGTGTGGCGCATAGATGGTTGCACATTGGGAGTGGCAAGATTGACACATAGTGGGAGGGGAAAGCTGATACCTGTTGTGTGTGTGAGGAGATATGGGGGTATAAAGGGGGCCTTAAGAGGCATGTGTAAGGAATGGTGATATGTGTCATAGGTGTAAGCCTTTCCCCAAAATTACATCAATTTCAAATGTTAAAAATGTATTATATTAGAGGAATGGCAAGTCAGGTTTTGTTCTCACTGTGCTGATTTTTAAGGATTTCATTTTGGAAACGTTTCCATTTACACTTAGTAGTTTTCATACCTGACCACTACAGTGACTGCACACATTCACAAGGGAGGACTGAAAGTTAAAACCATAGGATGCACATCATGGGAATGTTCTCAATGTTGCCGTTGACAGTGCAGCCGTAACACAATGTAGCGCAGTGATTTTATAGTATAGCTAAATAAACCCGCCAGTTTAGTTCATTCTCTCTTGAGACATGTATGGAATTGTTTTCATGCAGTTTCCTGCATAATTTGATGAAGACGATAACGTTTCAATAACACACCTGCAGCTCAAAACCCTCAATGGTTTTCAGAACGTTTCCAAAGCTAGTTCCTCTGAGGTTCAAAGTAAAATGTTTTTGCAACCCCTAAGAATGTGAATTTGACGGTTTTAAGGAACTTAAGCGGTTCGAACAGAATGGTTAAAAGTATAAGTATAAGCATAAGCATGTAATATGTTGTCCTACCACAGGTATGTCTCTCTGTCAGACAATGAGAAGACAGGCTTCAAAGCCCGGGAGCTCAAGTCGGTCCACGTGGACGCCGTCGGAACATACCTGAGAATAACCTTCCACAGAAACCACGGCAACCGCTATAATCTCTACAATCAGGTAGTGCATCGGATTATACTTGTACATGATGTTATATTATACATGTACTGTATAGACCTTTTCAGTGGAATTCCGTTGCTAGGGAAACCGCTCTGGCCCAAGTGTATTTCCTGTCAGCTATTGTATTAGCAACCACTGCAACAGGAAATACACTTAGGCCCATTTAGACTGTTAATGTTGTCATGTTAGTAAAGGTCTATACATACTGTCATTTGGCGGTGTTTTAAAATAAAGGAGCGGCCACACTGATCCATCACAAAATGGAGAGAAAACAGACAGACGGTATCGCTGTCTTGTGTGTTTCTAATAAGAACCAAGCTAGCGTAATTGTGCGTTTGCAAAAACAATAGCTTTGCTGCGGACAGCGATGTATCCGTCGCTTCCAAATGTTCATCCACTCCGAATGTTCAGTCAAAACGCATACATATCTGGCGGAGACGGACTCGTCATCAGTCCTGTCCAACAGACGGATACTCCTAATTAAACAAACAATTAAACAGGCGGTAGACAGACGGACAGACGGAGCAGTGTAGCCAGGCCCCGTAATCCTCCATTTTGCTATTATGAGGTTTTCGGAAATGGATTGTCACATACAGAAGAGGACCATTAGTCACTACTATGTAAAGGATTCCTGTGGTCACAGAAAACTTAGAAAAGTCATGAGATTTAAAAAAAATAAAAAAAAAAAAAAAAAATAATAGTATATATATATTATTCTATTTCATCATAGACACTGACAAATATGCGTCGTGGGATAGTCACAGAATTCAATCAGCAAAAACATATAGGAACCCAGTCTTTAGTAAGGTATTAACTACTTTGCCATCTATGAAATACTTTTGCTCGTTCATTCTTCACATGCATATCTTTACATTTTGTTGGTAATTCCTTTTGTTTAACTTTTCCATTCATTTCAATGGGCATTTCACCGAACTCTATTTTCTTGCAGCCTTCATTGTAATTGATTCTTCTAGAAAGATTTTTACTTCAGTCTTAAGTTCATTACATATTTGGTTGTAGTGCTTTGTTTTGATTTAGATTCGTTATAAAAAATTAAAAAATAGAAAGATTCACTGACGTATATAAAATGATTTATACTTAAAATTCCTCTATTAGGCTTTAGGCTTTGATGCAATTTTTTATGTATATAAATTCACTGAGCTATAATTAAAGATATCCATCGATAGAGCACAAAAAACAATCGAAAACTGTCTATTTGGGTGGAAATGTGACAATAAACAAAAGCGAGTCGCTTACAAGAAAAACATGGATACACGTGGATTCATGGTCTTCCAATGACATCACCGGAGGACAAATTCAAACCCGTTACCGCTCGATACCTGTCAAACCAAATGCAACTGTTTACAGTTTTAGGATATGTGTGAGATTATGTGCAGAAGAAATCAGTATCATTTTTCGGTGAAGTGCCCCTCTAAGCATTTTCTCTCACAGTTCTGTTGCATTCAGCCATCTCACAGACATCTGTTTGTCATTCCAGGTTGCTTTGGTTGCCATTAATGTTTTGGGGGACTCTTTGGATGGCAATGCTTGTAACACAATTGTAAGTGACTGCTCCTGAATGTGTCTGTATGTCTGGTCATCACCCCTGTCCCTATACCATCACCATGTTGAATGTACAGTGCACTGCCACTGGAGGGAGCTGTTGGCTTATGTTTTGTGTTGAAGTTGCCCCGTGATCAGTCCCCTGTATCTGAGATAATGATTGTTTCATGTGGGACTGTCACTAATGACTCATTTGGTAATCAAGTATTCTGTAGATTATTCTGACGATTCATCGAGTTAATCAGATTTGAAAGAAATTGTTTTTAAAAATCCTTTATTGCAACGTTTTTTTATATACGTATATATACGGTAGAGTGAAGAGCCTTTGCAACATTTTTCCTTTGTGTTCTTTTGATAATATTGATATTAATTTTTAGTAGGGATGACCTGATCAGATTGGACAGATCGGAATTTGAGCCGATCACGGCATATTTTAATTGATCAGTATTGATTGGGTGCGGCCATATTAAGCCAGATCAAATTCTGATCCTTTTTTGTTAAAAAATAAATTAAAACCATAAAGGGAAAGCTGTGATGTAGGCTATTTTTGTTCTTGAAGCAGAGCTATTCAATTACCAAGCATGTCTTGCCTACGTTGGATTGGTTTTTACTAACTTTAATATACTGTAAGTGTGCACTGTGCAGCTGTATTATCTAGGAAAATACAAACATCAGATCAGGACTCTGTATTGGCATACACTCAATATTAAATGACTCGGATGGAAATCTGGGGCAAAAAACTTGATCGGGACATCCCTAATTTAAAAAAAAAGTGTCGTTTTCAGCACATTTAAAATTGTACAAAAATATATACCAATGTACCAGCAAAGAATTGAGGGTTAATGACACTGTACACTGATACTGGGCTAAAGCCTTCTCTTCCACAGTGTCGTTTTAGAATTATTTTCATTTAGTGATTCTTTCTAGCTTCTTTTTTTATTTCCGGCAGACTAGACTCTTTGGTGCGCATTACTGCCACCAATGATACGTATTGAAGCAACGAGGCAAAACTTTTGACTCGATTATTTTTTTTAATCATATTATTTGATTTACTCGATTAAGCGTGACAGGCCTTGTTTCATGACATGTTTAATTTTCTGCCCATCCATTGGCAATGAAGCCAGTATGACAGCTGTGGCTTCTAACACACTATGTAGTACACACTGCAGAGTGTCAAAATCAGAAACTATTTATTTGCATAATACATTAAAAGCATACAGTATTGCAGGCTGTCTCAATTACCATTTTCTGGGCTTCGAAGCTTTAGTAGTAATTATCTGCCAATAACAGTTTCAGTGTGGTGGGTAGATGAGAGCTATATGGTAGATAGGTTTTCTGAAATGAATGTTGGATTATTATTTCTAGAAGCTATTTCTTATGCTGATTCTTATGCAAAACTTTTTTGTGGTAAAAAAAAACCCCAACAACAATCAATCAAAAGCGATTGAAGCTTCGAAGCATTCGGGTCAGAACCTACAGAATTGTTGGTTTGATGACATTGGTGCAGAGATACAACAACTCCCAGAGTTTCATACTGAAACACATGGTACAAAGACAGCAGGACCTCACAGGACAGTGTGAGATATACCGGCGCGATAGACGGTAGGCTATACATACCACTCTCCATTCAGTCCTAGTTTCCCCTAGAGTGTTTGGTTGCTTTTGAGTTGGGTCATTTGAGTTCTGGGAGCCGGTCGATTTCACCCCAGTCTTAACTCCCAGTATCACTTTCAGTGCCTGTTGTGGTTTAATTGGATGCTTTGATTTGAACAGAGTGGCTAATAAAGCAGTCATAGAGGAGAGGGAGTGCTGGACTGTGAGATTTTGGCACTGCTGTGCTCAGCCACGTGTCGTGCATCAGCACGACAGTGCCAAAATCTCACAGTATAGCATGACCTCGACCCGAGTGTATTATTGCTAGGGCTGGACGAGTTTTGACAGTGTAATGGTATTTGATGGTATATAGGTTTCCAGTACAAATTACAGTGTGATATGACATTTTTATATCTTTATCTTTATATTATAATACAATTGTCATGGTGCTGCTTCATTCAAAATTGTCTATTTTTTTTTTTTTTTTTTAAATTTTTAATACTGCTGCAAGGAAACGTCTAGAACAGGGTTTGTCTGTATGTCTGTACCCACACAAGTAGACCAATCACAGCTTATGCTGCTATGTGCATACAGCGCATGCTGCTACACAATGTCAATCACAGTTCCACACAACGTCAACACAGAGCTCGCTCGCCATCTCAGGACCCTACGTTAGCAAAGTTATCAACGCACTGGTCAACGTTGGCAACGTGCGTTAGCCTAGCTAACGTTAGCAAAGTTAACAGCGTATGTTAGCCAAGCTAACGGTGTCAATGTCAGCAACGTGCGTTAGCTAAGCTAACGTTATAGAAGTTAGCAGCATACGTTAGCCAAGCTAACGGTATCAACGTTAGCAACGTGCATTAGCCAATGTAATGTTATAGAAGTTAGCAGCATACGTTAGCCAAGCTACGTATGTTAGCAACGTTACACAACATTAATAACAGGCTGCAGTTCACTAAGGTACATTAGCAGCGTATGTTAACATTAGCAATGTTAGCTACATTATCAACGTTAGCTATGTACGTTGGCAACAACTATGTACGTTGGCTAAAGTTCACTTAATGCGAGAATGCTTTGCATTTATTTGTGTCCTAGCTAAAGATTGGGGGAAGCCATGTCGTTAATAGACTCTGGGTCTTGTTTATTAAAGATTCAGGACAATGAAACCTGTAACCTTACCCAAAATGTTAGAACTGTTGCTGCTGTTGTTGTTGTTGTTGTTGTGAAAATGATGACTAAAGCCCTTTGATATCTATCCCATTGGATATCAACAAAATCAACCCATTTCAGATATCCAATCTGCTTGAACGATATTACATAATGTACTCTGGTTACCTGATTGGCCCATCAGTCGGTCAGTCTGTCAGTTTTCAGTAGTTGTAAAGGATATCGGCTAGCTAGTCCACAAACAAGTAATGAAACTAGTTTGCTACAAATTTAGTTAATTTTAGTGGTTCAATAAACCATAAACACTGTGACAATTTATTTATCACCTGCTGCCAATGTTAATCTCCCATAGCAACAGATCATACTGGCCCCATGAATTTGTTTATATTTGAAAGCTTCATGTATTATAATACTAACTACATCTCCTTTCAATGAACAGAATGCCACGCCCCCCTCAACCTACTGAGAGTTGGCTGTGCTCAGAGAGGTTGCACTAAAACAGTTATAACAAATTAAATGATACATCTGAAGCCGAAAAATGTATACTCATGACATTAATATTCTACAATAAGCAATTTATGACTGAATAAAAAAATCATTGCACTGGATTTTTAACTTAAAAAATAGATAAATAAATAAATAAATATATTTTTACAATATGTATCGTAGATGACGGTATAATAAGAATCCATACCTTTGTGGCGATCCATGATGGTATACCTTCATTTTCGGTATGCCTCCCAGCCCTAATTATTGCCATTACATTATAAAACCGCTTTATATATAATTGTATGAATAATAAACTCTGAAAAAGAACATTTAAGATTCAAACGGCAGTGACAAAAAGGTGTTGGTAGGTCAAGAGTTGATTTACTGTATATCCCAGTGATTGATACAATGTGCCAACAAAATATAAACAAAGGGGAGTGATGCTTTAGGAATGAGGAAACGCTAGGTTACAAGGGCATTGTCGTGAGATTTTGGCACTCTTTGGAATGTATCTCAGCTGATCTCAATGCACGATTGGAACTCACTGTTGTATAATACTAACACCGCCAATGACTATAGGAGACATACTGAACTTTTAAGGGAAAATCCACCCTAAAATAGTATTCACCTGTGTTCTTTCTATAATACTATACACCTATTTAGGGAAATAACAGATCTTTCCTTAAAGATAGAATCTGTAATTGCCATCAAACAGTGACCTCTAGGCAAAAGAGCCCCGCTTGGTACTGCGCTTTTTTTTTACTTTTTTTTTGTTTTGGTCTGTATGTGTGGGTTGGAGTGTAGTAACTTATTATACTGTGAATTTCTCCAGACCTCTCTTGGCAGAGCCTGAGTTGTGGCCAGCAGCAGCAACTCCTCCCCTAACCCCACTGAAATCCAACCTGAACATCAGACAAAAACAAAAGATGTAAACAAAGTGCAATACCAAGAGGGAGTCTTTTGTCTAGAGGTCGCTGTTTGATGACATCACAGATTCTACCTTTTAGCTGAATACCAGAGAGACAATACTCTGTAATAATAGTAATACTAGTAACAATGTCATCAAGAGAGCTGCTCCATAGACAGTGAATAGTGGAACAACTCCTGGGACACTATGACTGTACTCATGGCGATCTTACTGGGATATGGGTACATTTACTGATTCAGAGCTGTAAGCCCTACATATATAAATAAAACTAATTTGGATATAATAGCTCAAACAAACATTCTATGAGCTACTTCAGTGTCAATGTACCAACTCCAAAAAGTTGATGACATCACAGATTCGAGTCTTGATGCTCTGATTTCCAGCTCAGGGAGACAGCTGTCTATATTTATAGATACTGACTTAACTGTCCAAGATCATTGGAATAGCACAAACTGTAGTCTAAATTCTGTTTTCAGTGTGGATTTTCCCTTTAAAGGGATGTATAATGTTATAATGTTAGCAGCTATCCCTATTACTCCTTCACAACAGTAACATTAAGCTTCACATACTATGCGCTGATAAGAGTATATGTGTGTGTATTTACAGAGAGAGAGAGAGAGGGAGGGAGGGAGAGAGAGAGAGAGAGTGTGTGTGTGAGGAAT
>OMKL01043422.1:0-14655 GCA_900302295.1 Parasudis fraserbrunneri
AAAAGAAATGTGTAACTAAAAGAAACAAATATAGTTTTGGCTTCAATCAAGTAGAATATTTTGAAGTAAATCTGGGGAGTCCAGTATTTGTGAAATGTAAAAAAAAATCAAGTCAAAGTTACATGACCTGAATAGTGTGAAAATGTCACATATAAACGGTAATTTTAAACCATTTGTAAGGCGTTTGTTGTTAGCTTTTGTGAAAGGCGTGTCCAGACTATACAGACATCTTTGACTGGTTTATAAACAAAGAGGCAAGGCCAGATATGTAAGGTCAGCCTGGTGGGACAAAAATTGCTCCGCTATAGAAAAACACTATCAAACGGCATCAAGAGCAGTTGGGGGAGGGGGGGTTGCTATTTCTTTTCTTCAAGCCTCATCTCCCTCCTGACCTAAGGTCTAAAGGAGACTTTGCTCTCTGTGTACTGCACTTTTCACAGGCTCTCTACACTGCCCTTTTCACAGCCTTTGTAACAGGGGTGGTGGTACGTACCTTTAAGGAAGAGTGCTTTAAGATTGGTGAGCCTGCTGAGCTGCAGATTGCCCAGATTGGAGATGCCATTGTGGCTCAAATGCAGCACCTCCAGGCTGCCCATCAGTGGCTCCAGGCTGTCCGCGGGGCCCGCTTCCCTTAAACACAGTCACAGAATGGGAGCTCTAAGCGTTTGCCATCTCTCTCTGTCAGGCTGAATGAACAGCTCTTTCTCCTCCTGCCGTCTCATTTAGCGGGCCAGACCTCACAGGTGCACAGCAACTCAAGGCAATCACAGCTGGCCCACACAAAGGCTTCACAGTCAATGAAATGCTCATCAGTTCTACTTTCTATTGCTCATCCTACAATAGAAAAATTGTGAAGTATTTTTCACCCTTTAATGATACAACAAACAAAAAAACAAAACAAAAAAACAAAAACAAATACGAAATAAAGACCAAAATCCTGATTTCCAATAGCAGGTGGGATATTGCAAAATTTTCAAAACTTTTATTTAATGAAGAGACATAGAAAATAGGCCTGCCATACATTACACTGACCTTGGACCCCATGCATTTTTATGCAACCTTTACGATTTGTATTTTATTAGGTCTTTTAGTGAGAGGCAGATATTTCCTCTGAGCAACTTGCAGGTGTCTGAACTTTGCCATGAGAAAGTAGGACATGGGTTAATGCTGCCACCTATTGGTTAAAATATGTAAATTCAACTCAAAGTCAATATTTCATACTTGACTGCAAAAATGCAGAATGTGCAAAGAGGCTGGTCGCAGTTTTGTCTGGAAAAGAAGTACATTTCCACATCACTTATTAAAACGGAAAGCTGTGATGCTACCTGCTGCCCTTGGATGGGGACTGCTTGCCATAGCCACTGGAGATGACTTTGTGGTACAACATCTGTCTGTTAGTCAGGTGGGCCTGGGGCCTCTGTCTGGGCAGGATGGACTCGATGTGGTTATAATTCAAACACAGTGCCTGCGAAGGAGAAATTGAAAAATAATGCATGTTTTTTTTTTTCGAGGCTCCTTCATTTCAAGTCCATGTGTTTGAAATGTGTCATTCAGCCTTGATCACCTTGATGTTGGGCAGGTAGATCAGGCCGGAGAAGGAGGTGAGGTTGTTGTGCTCCAAGTTGACACTGCGCAGGTTGTGGAACAGGTCGGCTGGAGCCAAATCCACCATTCTGTGGAGGGAGAAGATGAGTTTTTCCTTACCTTGTCTCTCTGTTTGACTAAGGCTTGCTACAATATTAGTGGTGAATTTTGTATAGCATAACGAACATTTATAATAACTTTCATTTCAGCTCTTGCTCTTGTATAATGTTTGGTCGCCTATTGGGCCAGTGGATTACCTTACGGAGGAGGATTGCAGGGTGAGGTCGGTGATGTCTGAGTAGTTAGAATGGCCCAGTTTCTCTGCCACCATGTCAGGGTTCAGTCGTCCCCAAAACACATCCTTTGCATTCTCACACTCGGTTACTTCCTGCAGAAAACAGTTCCATCATCTCTCTCTCTCTCTCTCCCTTTCTCTCTCACTACAATATCTGACCAACCAGATTGGTTATGATTACTGATTTACATACCACTGCCATCCCATCCAGTGCTTTTAGAGAGGGCAGCTGGAACACCACATATATCCGATAGTTTTCCATTTTCTTCACTAATGGATTCCCGTAAAGATCGAGAATGATGAGGTTTGTCAATCCCTGAAGAAAAGAAAAGGTCGGGTTAAATCTTCTGGAACGGCACTGAAATCAAAGGGTTAATTTGAAATTCCTCTAATTCCTCTTGAGGGTCACATACTCTGACACTGTTCTGAAGTAGTTTTTAACCAGCTATTTTGGTGAGATGGTCACCTTCAGATGGTAGATGTCCCGTGTGGTGGAGAGGAGGTTGTTCCCCATGTACAGCTCAAAGAGGGAGCGAGCCCTCCGGATGCCGTACATGGAGCTGATACAGTTGTTTTCCACAGACAGGAAGTGCAGGTTGGGCAGCCGCTCCAGGACCGAGGCCTCCAGACAGGACAACTGGTTCCCATTCAGACTCAGTTTAGTCAGGCTGTGCAGCTGGGACAACCCTACAGGAACCACAGAGGAAAAAATGCTGCTTCATGGAGACACAGGGAGAGAGAAAGAGAGAGAGAGAGAGAGAGAGAGAGACTCTAGCGAGGTACATGCATCATTCCCATCTAAACCTGGTATTATTAGATCATGGGCAAAACAAAATCTAAACATCTATTGTGTATTTTTGTTAGTCTGTCATGACGTTAGCCATGTTGAATTTTACATATCTGTCTGTCTCTGCAGTGCAGACTACAAGATGGTATGAATTAACTTAGCTATAATGCTAACAGGCATGAAGAAAGACTGGTACCACCTAGCCATTTAGCTGAACGCAGCAAGTACCCCGATGACCCATGTGTTATCAATATCGCATTATCTGAGGTGACTCTCCAATACATCAATAAGCTGATGAATAACACAACTGTCCAATAGAGGTCTTGCATGGAATGTTTATGTAGTTATCTTTCTTCCAACATGGCTGCCTGTAACCGCTGGTAACCACTTTTTAAAGAAAATGCCTGATTTCTGTGCAGTGGTAGAGTATGTAAAACATTGGAAAAGCATGATATTGCTGTCCCACTGCGACTTGTTTATGAGAGCCAGTAATAAGACACCAAATTATTACATTTTTTAAATATCTTTCTCACCTATGCACACATAGCAACCATTCTTTGAGCATTCTAAACATTCTGTGAAAGGCCTCTAATTGCTTTCCTTTTTCTGTCTGTAATGTAGTTGTGCTGCCATGTGTCAAAGTGAGAGTCAGGCTGACCATCTAGCTTGGTGATACAGTTGTCATTGAGAGACAGCTCCTCCAGGTGTCGGCAGTTGTCCAGATCCTCCACCTTAGAGATGTCGTTATCGTTGAAGGAGGCCCAGCGCAGATTGACCAGCTTGTCCAGGTTGGCCAGCCTGGAGAGCCCCTGGCTGTCTAGGTTCAGGGCTGTGATCTGGTCAGAGTACAAAGGTAACTGTTGATTGATCAAATATGCATTAGTCCATTCAGTATTTGAGATGTAGTGTGTGTTATGTATCATTTGCACTGAAATATCTTAGAATTGTTATCATGAATCTTAAAGGATCAATACATATAATTTCTCACTTGCTGATGTCTACGTCGGGCACAGAAGAAAACACAGCTTGAGGCCTGTAAATCTCTCTCCCAGAAGGATATAGCTATCAGTCACATAACTTGTATGTTATTTAGCCATAAGATGATCATTTAACATGCAACATGCAACAATGTCATGGACAATATGCCCAAAAAGATGTCCACCAGGAACAGCGTTCTCTGAAAAAACCTACGGGATCAAAATCAGAATCAGACAAACTGCGTGTTTAGTATGTAGACAAATCTATTATTACTTATCTACATTTTACATTTACATTTTAAGCAGACACTCTTGTCCAGAGCAACAGTAAAGCAAGCTCAAATTCTAGTATCACCAACACTGCAAGTAGCCAAAAAGAACAATGGTAAGAGCAAGGAAAAAGCCCAGTCAGTAGCCTGAGAACAAGAAGCTTAAAATAAAGGTAGTCTACCATGAATAAGCACAAGGATAGGGAGGAAGCAAAGTTTTTTTTTTTTTTTTTTAAGAGCAAGGTCAAATTCAACAATATCAAGTGCAAGTAGAACAGGGAGTGAGGGGGGTGGGGGTGGTAGTGGAGGTGAAGCATTCCTTGCAGAAGTGGGTGTCTCTTGCGGAAGATGGAGAGAGACTCTGCAGTCCTGACTCTGGTAGGAAGCTCATGACACCATTGGGGGACAGGAGGGAGAAGACCCGAGGGCTGGGTGGAGCGGAGGCCAGGTCGTCTAAATCCATTGTTATCTTGTTATTACTCCTGTATGGACGGCCCGACAATCCCACACTGTTTCGAAGCTGAATACGTCTAGCTCTGAACGTGATTTACCTTTGCGGTCCAGCCTGGCTCCGGGTCTCTGCAGAGGTTCCATGGTGACGGGCTGAGTTGACAAAGGAGCTGGGCCGCAGACAGCAGACTGAGGCTGCGAGGACGCTCACTGTCTGTACGGGAGTGGGCCAGGAGAGACGCCTGTGGCCAGAGTGTCAACAGGTCTGACTGAGTTACAGTGGACAACAGCTCTCATGAAGAATACCCGATTTTCATACATTGCATCCTGATTTGGAGAATATTACTTATCATTTTCATGAGTTAATTAAATATCCTGAATTATATTACATTGTTTCTAAACTTGTTCCAGTTTGAATGTGAATTAAATAATTTAGCTATTGACTCTCTTGGCTTTTATCCATCCATCCATCCATCCATGCATCCATCCATCCATCCATCCATCCATCCATCTATGCATCCATCCATTCATCCATCTTGTATTAAGTGATCAGTATTTTTCTTACCTGGTTAATTCTGGAACCAGCCACCATCTTCTCAGCGATAGCAGCCTCCTCCTCTGCTATCAACACATTGTCCAGGTGTGTGAGGGTCATGAGACAGCCCAGTATGGTCATTCTGACCGCCTCAGGCTGCAAGAAACACAACAGTTTTACTGCATCTCCCCCACTGTGCCTTTTACAGTCTAATTTATTTGATGATGTTGATAATAAAAGTATAATGATATGGTGACTCTACAATGAGTCTGTCATATTAAGCATACTAATACTAATAAGCATGATACTGATATCCAGGATTTAGGCGAGCCACCCAAGTTATTTTAGCCGCCATCCAAGTGAAAATGGTCAAAATCTGACCCAAACATGCATTTGAAAACAAATAATAACATGACATAAATCTTCTTTATAGTGGCACCATTTATTTTGGGGCGGTCCGATCTAAGTGATCTCGGGCCTTTAAATGTCATCACACCGTTTCATGTTTGCGTGAGGACATATGTTGGTCCAAGTTTTAGCTGTCACAGATTTCTATAATTTCCAGCTGTGCCTCACCACAGCACAAAACCTGACACTTGGCGTGACACTGGCTCACTCACCGAGGCCTTTGCCACTTGAGTCCCTCAAAAAGCCTGATATCAATGTACATAGTAGGCTGCTAAATTTATGTAGTAGAGTGATATGTATAATCTATAATCTACTGTTTCGATTATTTAATGTCAGATATTGTATTAGCAAACACTGCAACAGGAAATACATTTGGGCCCGTTCAGAATGTTGTCAAGTTTGAAAGGGTCTATAGTCTTGGTGTCCCTGTGCACTGTTTGTGACCTGTTGTTTTCTGTTGTCATTGTACCCATGTGTGTTTGTACATACTGTGGAACTCTGTAGGTTGGTCATATGCCCCTGCACCAATTATCACCCAAAGTAATTCCAGCGTATTTGGTGAATATTTGGTGCTTTGGATTATAAATTGTGAAGAGCACATATTTACCCTGTGCCAGGGGTTGTGTCGAGTATCAAGTCTCAACAGACCGGGGGCGTGTTTTCGGAGCACAGCTGTCTCCTCCCTGGCCTTGGTCAGCTTGTTCCAGCGCAAGTCCAGCTGCTTCAGCCGTCCCAGGCCTCTCATCCCGTCCAGGGTGACTATGTGGTTGTAACTGGCATCCACAGACTCCAGGTTGGGCTAAAGGGAGTGACAATAACAACAACAACAACAACAACAACACAGTAAATCAAAAAGCAGTATGTCATTTACGGCTAGTAAAGTCAGAGCTTCTGTTTCGCTCTCACCATGTGTGAGATGTCCTTCAGGTGTGTGAACTCGTTGAAGCTGATGGTCAGGTGTCGCAGAGCCGTCAGTCGGGAGATCTCCTTCAGCTTATTCAGACTGTTGCCATGGAGGTTCAACACCTTGGACCCAGGAGGAGTAACCACAAACAGGGGTCGGAGACAGCTCGATGAAGTGCTTAACTCAATGTAACTCAACAACATAGTATCAATATCAGACTCACTTAAGGGAATACCTTGACATTTTGAATCTCAGTTGGTCATTTTTCTTAACCAGATACTTGCAGCTAGTGGTGGTGCTCCTTGGTTCCAGTGAGGAGTGCTAACAATGCTAACATATAATTTAAGGGAAACTGAGACAGAAATATAGGAACTTTTTTTGTCATAATATGACATGTGTCTGGTGAAGAGAAAATTAGCAAACTAAAGTTCAAAATGATTAATAATTAAAAGGAATTCCTTTAAAGGTCCCAAATCCTTACAGTAATCTGACTGAGGACATTGGCTCTGGCCACGTTAAGCAGAATCTTCTCATCCAGACTCAACATCTTGGGCTTTGGTATCAACACAGGCTCCATGTTGAAGGCCTCATCATCCAAGGTGATGTCACCGGGATAGAGCTTATCTGTGCCTGTGTGGAGGTCCGGGATGCTTCGCTGAGCTTGGTCCTAGCAACAGAGAACACATACAAAAAAAGGAAGGTTTAAACAGCAATTTTATCACCTGGGATGGGCAAAAAAGTTGAGTATTGTTGATTAGGTAAGGTAATCAGTAACAAAGGAGGGAGTTTAAATCCATTACCTTGGAGATATACTCAAAGTCGATGATATACTCAGGTGAGACAAGCCCATGATCAAACACAAACCACTGGCTTTGTTTGAGACTGCACTCACAGCTACCATGCATTTTGAAAGAGCAAGGTCCCTCTGAAAGGAAAAACAACCGAAAGTGGAATTACAATGTGCAGCATTCAGGGAAAAAAAAGAAAAGGTTCCTATTCAAGCAATGCCTGCCTTTGATATGTCCAAGGAAAAAAGAGAAAATACTGCTTTTGTGTTCCCAAATGTGAATTCTTTTTAAAAAAAAATAATTAAAAAAAATGTCATTATATAAATGCTGTGAACACAGCATTGAGCAGAGCATTAAGTAATTAAATAAAAAAAGAAATCATGCTTGGGAACACAAAGGCAGTGTGCAGGTATTTTCTCTTTTTTTTCTTGGATTCATTTTTGCTACCAGGCACCTGCGGAATACTATGGATGTGCGTGTGCCTCTTTGGGAATCTTGCCTTTGATACGTACCTCCACCTGTCTTAACTCCATGCTCTGTGCTGACACTGCGATACACGGAGTGGGCTTTGGGGTAGGTGCAGCTGTCTACTGGCTCTGCCTCTCGGACGGGAAAGCTACGGCCCAGGAACACCTTGGACACAATGATCTGTCCTGAAGACAGAAAAGAATCCACACAAAAAACACCAGGTCAGCTATTCAGAGGACAGTCGCAGACAGTGAGAGGGATACAAGGTTGTCAAAGTAGAACTCACAGACCATGTCTGAAGGGGATAGAATCTGCACTTCGTTTGGAGGAGCCTTGGCTGGCTTGGCGTAGAGTGTACTCAATCCTGGGCTGTTCAGTCACACTTAGGCTGTTGGACAAGGGCACAGCACACTCTCTGCCCAGGGCCTGGCAGAATGACAAAGTAGAACCATAGGGGGAAATTCTAAAGCTTGTGAAATAAAAATATAAAATATGTGACTGAATGAATGGCCAATTACAATATATGGACCTTGTAATTTTCTGCCGTTTTGAAGCCATTCTCTACGATGTATAAAACCTCATTCCTCTCGCTGGTTCTTCCAGGGTCAGCTATGTAGAACAAGTACTCCAGCCAGCGCTTGTGATTCCTGGATCAAATTCAGATTAGATTCAAACAGATGTGCACTGTAGTTAATGAGGCACAGTTCAATTCTGGGTCCCATTCTGTTTCACATCATAGACATTATCTCTTTCCATCACTATATAAGTGGTGTAAGGACCAGTGTGTGTTATTTAGGGGGATCTATTGGCAGAAATGGAATATACTATTCATAATTATGTTTTGTGTATAATCACCTGAAACTAAGAATCACTGTGCTTTCATTAGCTGAGAATGAGCCCTTCATATCTACATAGGAGCGAGTCCTTTCCACGAAGCACGCCATTTTGTTAGTAGCTGAGCAACTAGAACAGACAACAGACAGAATACACAGTTGGAATTATATGATTACCTTACTCAATGTCGTAGTATTCCAATGAGAATGAGAGCAGTTGGTTGCCATCTGCAAACTCACCACTAGATGCCGCTAAATAATAAACACTGGTCCTTTAACACATGGTTGTAAATTACTGTAAAAACCTTGATAGATACAAAATTCACGCACTGTGAAAATCCTGTTGATTCTTCGCTGGCTAACAGGGAGTCAAGCCTGTCCTCGAAGCGACGTTTCAAAGCGCGGTTGTGGATGCGGATAATACCATTGATCTTGATGCCAGTGATTTTATAACCTTTGTAGTCCAAAGCACAGAACCGGGACAGCAAGAGGTCATAACAGGATGTGAACCTGTTGAGAGCATAACAAAAAATTATGGGGTCAGTGAATGCTTAATTTCTATTTCACATCAATAATCTGAATGTTCATAATTTCCTTGGCTATAATGGATAATAATGCCACTATGACTTGAAGTACCAGGGGTCGGTGGAGCAGCCCTCTTCAAAACGAATATTTCCCACCGTCTCCAGCTCCATCAGCAGAAAGTGGACTGTCAGCTCCTTCCTATTTGTGGCTTGTGACAATTCCTGTTGGTGCCAGGCTTCAATGCTGGATCACAAATAATAACAGACTATTGTCTTCACCATGGGAAACTGATGTACGTATATAACAACAGATTAAATGTCAGAAAGACTTGCAGTACTCTCAATTAATCTGTTATCATAATATCTCAGGATGGGCAATACATAGATATTTATAATTTATCGTCTGTCAGTGTGATCATATTGTGTTTTTTAAACAAGCACGAAATTCGTGATAAACTGCGACCAATCTGGTGACAGGAAACACCCCATTCTTATTGTTACTTGCTGGCTCAATATGTGCTTCAACCCAAGCACTGTAGCTATTGTCTTGATGCAGTTAATAGTGCATAGGCAAAGTTGTAGACCAAGGGTAGATAGAGATGTGTATTAAGTCTTGCGTCAATCAGACCTATGGTGTACAAATTATGTCTTGTCAAATTGTACATTTTGACCTTTTAATTATAGTGCCACCATCTAGCCAATTGGTGTGTTATTTAATGTGAGGCATTGGCATACCAATATCTATCAGTGTGGCAAATTTCATGTCTCTATCGATCATGTGATATTTGTGAATAGCGCCACCATGTGGCCAACTGACACAGAACTTTGTATACCTCTTTTCTATCATGGAGCAAACACATGTGTCACGTTTGGTGCAAATAGAACAGAGTGTATGTGTGTACGAAGTCTCGTGTCTATCGGACTTACAGTGTATGAGTTATGGCTTTTCAAAGTTTTACATTTTGACCTTTGATTATAGCGCCACCATCACTGGCACACCAGTATCTATCATTGCGGCAGATTTCATGTCTCTATCACGTACTGTGTCATGGCAAATAATTTTTGTATTTTTATTTTTTACAGTAGACAAGCTTCTTGGTCGCAGCTAAAAATATACAGTATATATTGAATTGTGATACACAATTTTGTTGTCTAAATCAATAATAAAGAAATAGAGATTTAAGTGAAATTTCTCACAAAATGATCTCTGAAAACATTTGACAATGTCAATGTCAATGTCAATGTGGAAAATGACAGATTCAGTCTGAAATCACACCGTTATCATGCAGTCCAATATGATGAACATCAACTGGGTTATTTAACATGTGATTTTCCACCAAAGCAGATATCATGGCATATATCAATATCTGATTATTATGATAGTTATAGTTTCCATATCTCCCAGCCTTCACATGAACTCACTCCTCTAGTCTCCTGTTCCAGCTTTTCAGCCTCTTCCTCAGTGCCTCCAGTTTGCTGGGTATCTTGTGCTCTGAGCTAGGATCTTGGCTGATGTCAGCGTGGGAGTCACCCCTGTCCAACAAACTCTCAGTCCGACAGGACGGCCTGTCCTCCCAGGTACGAGCAGACTTCCTGCCATTGGCCTGCACCTCTGAGAGCTCACACTCCAGCTGGGAATTGACACAGATACAATACGGACGCAATCTTAGTTGTGTAAAATAAGCTCTTAAAACAAGACTGCAACTGAATTTGATCCTTAAAGGCCCAATCAGTGATTCAAATGTAAATAAATGGGTGGGCCCATCACCAAAAATGAAGTAGTGACGGAGACATGTTTTCATTCTCTAGTTGATTGACTGAGCTCTTGATAAAAGGACTAACACTAGGTAACAGGTATACTATACATGAGTTTTTAATTGTGTTTGCTGGATTTACAATGGGTTAAGGAAGTTCCAAAAAGCTTATTTTCCACCTACAGATCAGACTCTTCAAGAATGTATGTGAATATAGCCCACATTTATATGGTCAAACGACAAAATGGACTGGGCCTTTAAAGGGAAATTCCGCTGCAAAGCAACATTAAACTCATTTCGCAAATTGAGGCATAACTGATTCATTCTCTCTCTGTGGCTGGCCAAAGCGATCCCTGCTAATATCGGCAGTGGAAGGTGCTAATTTGGTTGAGCTATATGTCATAATGACACGTAGCTCTGCCCTTACTCAAGTTAGAAAGAGTGATCTGAATTTCACTATACCTCAGTTGTCTCTCTCAATCAGCCTCCCACTCTCTCTCACCAGGTAACCAGAAGTAAAAGCTCAGCCCTCCCCTCCTTGTGTGTGGTTGGTAGGAGTGGCAACCTTTGACTGGCATTGTTTGATGCCTGCCCTTTTTAACCTTTTTAAACCAGGAAGCTGGAGCATGTGCCGTAGTTTAGGGCTATATCTCTGGCCTGATGATATGCACGGAGCTGGCTGTGGGCTCATTTGACTCTGTAGTAAAGCAACTTTTCTATAGACCCAGAGTGGAATTCCCCTTTAAAGATGAACAAAGCTGTATACATATTAAAGCTCTGAAATAATAACAAAGACTAGTATTATGCATACATTTTTTATGGCAAAGTTGAGTGCCCTTATTTGCTCCTCAGGTAACTGCAATAGAGTCCTCTTTAGCTCCAGCAGACTGGCCTGTGTCTCTGCCAGGTTCCTCTGAGCTGTACGAACACGCATGTTGTAATACATCATCTTCTTCAATACTGTGGACTGGGAAGGAAGAACATAAAAAAAAACATCAGCTGTATGTAAATCTGGCAGGTCTAAGGTATACTGTAGATACGTACACAATTTAGAATCAACATAGATCAGCCCTAGACTAGGAAAACGAAGTTGTTGTGATAACTCAACTATGTGTTGTGTAAGCTGTTGTGCATCGACCAGAAAACAGTATTCCTTTAGGGACTGAGGGCAGCTGGCTACTAGAGCCCCCAATGAAATCAGTTGGCCCTCATGCCCATTGGCGTTTACAGTACCTCAGCCGCATCCTTCACTTGCTTGCTCGTGACATCATAGGTGTCAAGCCTCTGGAGGCCTGGCATGTGGAAAAGCACGTGGGTGTCGTAGTTAAAGAGGAGACACACGGGGTTGGGGCTAGACTGGCAGTTGTTCAGTCCCAGCTCTCTCAGACGGGGCAAGTGGCTCAGAAGGGTCAGCTCCTGTTACATCCGCCACAGGGCAGACAGATGAGTTTGTTGGTGGGGGTCTTTAAGCTGTTAGTACTACCCTACTACCACCTACTGGCACTACCCTACGAGGCCCAGTTGTTTAGCTCGAGCTTCATTCTGAAATCAAGCCAACTTCATTATTTGAATTGTAGAAAACCCAGATATGCTTGAATCATAGAGACCCCACTTTTTGCTAACAACTCTTTCACCACTCCATTTAATTTTGAGATATGATGGGCTAAGAGAGTGGCTTAAATAGCATGGCTTGATCTGTTGAAGGTACATTTTCAGATACGCAAGAAGTTTGACTATAGGGACTTGGCATTAAATGATTAACGTTACCAAATACCTGAATAATGGGGAAAGGATACATAACAACTACAGAAGCAGGTGACCAATCACAATTGTACAGGATAGGATTTTTATTTATTTATTTTTACTTTGGTGACTAATTTCTTCTTGTTGAACAGAAGAAATGTATATGAATTCCCTGGATGAGAACTATAATCTGGGCGATTCATTTTTGAGGCAGGCACAATCATCAACATAGAAAATAATATCACTGAATTTGGAATTGTAAATATATGGACAATATATAGCCTCCTATAGAAGTGGTTGAAAATCTATATTGGCCAAGACCCTAGTCCCTCATGGGAACTTTGAAATACTTTCTTTATAAGACCAAGGTCTTTAATAACACTTTCTCGCAAGAATATTTAAAAAAAATCTGTTCAAAGGGTCATTGTAAAAAAAAAAAATGCACAAAAAAAAGAAAAGAAAAAGAAAAGGACGACTTTTTTCTCTCTTACCTTAAAGGAGCTGATCTTGTTCCCAGATAGATTAAGGTTTTGAAGGTTGACATTAGAATCAAGGCTAGGTCCTTTGAAAGAGTTTAACAAATGATTTGATTATTTCTTTTGTAAAACAGCTCAAAGACAATCTGGCTTGGCAGAAAACACAGAAGATCCTGAAGCCTACCTATCTTTTCAATATTGTTGTCAGCAAGGCTCAGCTCTTTCAGCTTTTGAAGAGCATCCAACCCCTGTGGAAGGGCAGTACGGAAACAGGTGAGACATTCCATCAAAACAGCTGCACACTAACGTTACTCTTACAAAGCAAAACTTCTCAAGACAGCTAAGTTGTCTTATTCTTTGGCAAGCTCATTGTCCTTCTAAGGTTGTCTGTGGTGGTGACGAACTGGAACAGGCAATATACACAGTCAAGCAGAGGAAAGGACTGTGTTCATGTACATGCAAGAGGAGACATTATTAACATGTTACTGTAGCAAATTGGGAAACGTATTCATGGTGGGCCTGCTTGATATTGTTGTGGGCCGCCACAAATAAATCTATATATGGGAAAAACTGCATTTACAAATAATCATGCTGGCTACAGTATGGCAGAAAAAAAGAAACATTTCACACCTCTATGTGAGTGATGTAGTTGTTGTTGAGCCATAGCACCTGTAGATTGATCAGCAACTCCAAATTTACTATTTTGCTGATCTGATTATCATAAAGGTACAGTTTCTGTAATTGAAGGCAGTTTTGAAGTCCAGATATTTCCTGCAAATAAGAGACAGTAGAGTATTTTAGTAATGCATGTGGGGTGTACTGTATAAGCATAATATAATGAAGTATAAAAGGCTTGGACCCTCTAGAATTGGCTGGTATTTGCCTCTTTAACCTGCTGGACCCACTTCCACAGGCTCTGACTTTTTTTTAATGGTTTTCTTTAAGCTAGTGTGAAGGTAGTGGTATTATATGAAACTAGAGATTGAGAGGAATCTGTGGACACCAGCCATGTCATGCTAGGTCACTGGAAACATGGGTAGATATTGCTAAAAAGCAAATTCTTGATGGAGGAGAAATGGTCATGGCCATTTTCAAAGGGGTCCCCTGACCTCTCTGAATGAAAATGGGCTCAATGGAACCACAGGAGTCTCTGCTTTACTGCCTTTTATTGTACTAGCTTTTATGCTAGTCCCATACTGTTTTGGGCCAAAACCATGCCATTTTTTATGTTGTTATTTAATGTTATTTGTTAATGTTATATAATGGAATTTTTGCAGGAATCTCCGAACATCAAGTTATTGATACCAAATCAGTCTAAACTTTTTAAAAGTGTTCTTCAAGGTCTTATGGTCTTAATGTGGTATTGTGGATGGATGTTATTATTTTCAATTCTCAAGGTAAAATATTTGCACCAAATCTGTGTAACTACTGGTATCAACCCAAAAATTGCTGTGGCAACATATGAGACATATCTGAGCATCAGAATAGCAGTCATTAGGCCATCACATAATGTCCCAAACCCCTCTACACTCAAAATGTTCATAATTTGAATAGGTGAGATTCTAAATATTATGTTTATTACATAGATAGACAAGACTGACATACAGTGTTGAGCTACATCTCAAATGATTCCTTAGGGTCCCATCTTTCTGATGGTGTATGAATTAGAATTAGAATCTCTTTACTTGCCAAGTAAATGTTTCCATATACCAGGAATTTGTCCTCTGCATTTAACCCATCCTAACTATTTAGGAGCAGTGGGAGTCCATAATCTGACACCCAGGGACCCAGCTGTAATACCAGTGCCTTGGTCAAGGGCAATGGCAGGAGTATGTATCTCTAGCATGCATGTCTGTGTGG
>OMKL01043425.1:0-10716 GCA_900302295.1 Parasudis fraserbrunneri
GGGCCCCAGAGGCCCCGCCGGCCCAAGCTCCAGCATTCACAGTCCATCCTTCGCAAGCAGGCTGAGGAGGAGGCCATCAAGCGCTCCCGCTCACTGTCTGAGAGCTATGAGCTCTCTGCTGACCTCCAGGACAAACAGGTATTCTGCTGTAGCCTCCGTGAAAAACACGCTACTTCAGACAGCCTCCTCAAACTCCTCGCTTTTCCCATAATGTTTCAGCAGTTCATATTATACAGTATGATTACACTTTCACACCTACCTTGTTTAGTGCAGTTGAATTGAACCTTGCAGCATTTACCCCCCTTAGCTCAGTTCATTTGGGGAGGTGAGAGCACTCCAACTCAGATCAAAACCAATGAGTGCATGCTGGTCCACCTAAAAAAGGTGGTATTGGGCTGCTTCCAAGTGAACCCTGGAGCGTCTTGTTTGTTTGAAGTGAGAATGCAATCAGACCAAAGACAGGAAAACTGCCAAGCAATTGTGCTTTTAATTGATTGTTTTCTGTTGAAATTCTTATATTTCTCAAACTGTTTTCATATGTGTGTATGAAGGTAATCACTTTTTGCTTGTAGTGTGTTCAAAATACACAAATAATGTCATTATATGAAACAAATATCAAAATGCATGTATTATCAGTTGCTGACAGTGAATTGGATACCTAAATAGTACTTTTTTGTAAGTAAATAGTAACATTTTTGCAAGTCAAAGTGGAAATGGTTAAATTCTGTTTGTTTGTTAGGATTAAAAATTTTGACCAATACATGGCTGACCTGCTTGATCACATGACTTTTTGTCAATAGACAATGGGAATCAAAATCTAAACAATGAAAAACTGCAACAAAATGTCAAATTGTTTTGTCAAATGGATGTTGTGTCTGACAAAACATCATTTAATTTGCTCCATCTTCCTGTCAGGTGGAGATGCTGGAGCGTAAATATGGTGGACGTTTCATAACCCGGCATGCGGCCCGCACCATCCAGACAGCCTTCCGCCAGTACCAGATGAACAAGAACTTTGAACGTCTTAGGAGTTCTATGTCTGAGAACCGTATGTCCAGACGTATCGTTCTCTCCAACATGAGAATGCAGCTGTCCTTCGAGGGCCCTGAGAAAGTCCACAGCTCCTACTTTGAAGGGAGGCAAGTGTCCATGACGGAGGACGGTACCCCCCTGGCCATGGTGCAGTCTGAGTGCGGTGACATGGAGGTCCACCAGCCGGCCAACATGGCTCCTCATCCAGCCTCCCAGAGTGACCTGACGGATGCCATCACAGAGCTGGAGGACGCCTTTTCCAGACAGGTCAAGTCTCTGGCTGAGTCTATAGATGATGCTCTGAACTGTCGCAGCCTTCAGGGGGACGAGGGTCCTGACCCAGAGGCCATTGGCTGCCCAGAGGTTGGGAGGGAGGTTACCTTTCAGGTGAAGCCCCACCGCGGGGCCGCTGGACGTATGCATGATGAAATGATGGCGTCCTACAGTGACGTGACTCTGTTCATTGACGAGGAGGACATGTCGCCCTCTATAGCTCTGTCCAGGTCAGGTGACCACCCCTCCAGCACGGAATCGGACTTGCGGCTGCGTTCGGTCAACTCCTCCCAGGAGTACTGGCCTATGGACCCTAAAGACGAGGGGCGTGACACGGACACCAGCTGTCGCAGCACGCCCTCTCTGGAGTGCCAGGAGCAGCGTCTTAGAATGGACCATCTCCCCCTCCTGACCATCGAGCCTCCCAGTGACAGCTCCGCAGAGCTCAGTGACCGCTCGGAACGGAGCTCCGTCAAACGGCCGCCTGTGTATGAGCCACACGGCCACATTGTAACGTCCTCCCAGGCGAGCCCTAAGCACATCTCCCACGGGCCCCCACCACGAGCCCCCTCCCGCGATGATGAAGCGCCTATACGCCACCGCCACCGGCAGCTAGAGAGCCACCTGGCCATCAACGGCTCAGCCAACCGGCAGAGTAAGTCTGAGTCTGACTTCTCCGACGGGGACAACGACAGCATCAACAGTACGTCCAACTCCAACGACACCATCAACTGTAGCTCTGAGTCCTCGTCCAGAGACAGCTTGCGAGAGCAGACGCTCAGCAAGCAGACCTACCACAAAGAGACGCGCAACAGCTGGGACTCGCCCGTCTTCAGCAATGACGTGATCCGCAAGAGGCACTACCGGATCGGCCTGAACCTCTTCAACAAGTAGGTACTCAGCTCTGACGGAGCGGGCTCCTGGCCAGTGACTGGAGTGATGAAGGCACATTGAGTGGGTGATGTGGTAGTGGACCCTGTTGGTGAAACAATGGTGACCTACAATAATCACATTTGCGGAGGGTGTGCTGCACAATAAATCACGATCAATTGAATTCACATCAAGAAGATAATTTGGTTTGTTTGGAGAATTGGATTGTAGTATGTTTACAATTCTGTTAGGGATTGCACCCGCCTTATTGGTGTCATATATTGGGCCTTCACCACGCTAAAACAAAGCATCTGTTTCAGAGAATTTCCCCAGTACGAAAATTAGATACAGAGAGCCCTTTGTAACATGTCAGATATCAAAGCAAAATGACTGATTTTCTGAATATTTGGTCCACAGAAGGCTGTTACATCTCTCTATTGGAGAAAAAAGGATTACATCAATTGTTTTTGTCCAGTGAGAGAGAGAGAGGGAGAGTGAAAGACTGAGTTCAATTAAAGGAATGCATTGGATTCTTACTCTGTATCGGATTAAGAATTTGTATCAGCAGTGAAAAAGTGGTATCGGTGCGTCCCTTAATTCTGTGCCTGTGATTGCTCTAGATAGATAATAAAGAAGTCCTATATTTGAGACTGACATGTACCAACTTGTCTCAAATCTAGAGACAGCACTGCCCCTTTGTTGAAACCCAACCATCTGTTTCCTGTGGAGGAAAGACGGTTGGTGTTCTGAGAGTGGCTTGTGTTCAAAACTGTGCAAGCATGCTTGAGTCATCAACTCTATGGTGTGAACATAAAAAATCATTCTCTCCGGTTGTAAAGCTTATCTGTATCTAGATACTAGAGAATTAAATAATCCAACTCCTCTGTGAATGTGTGATTATTCAGGAAGCCAGAGAAAGGCATCCAGTACCTGACTGAGAGGGGATTCGTCCCTGACACACCAGTGGGTGTGGCTCACTTCCTGCTGCAGAGGAAGGGCCTGAGCAGGCAGATGATTGGGGAGTTCCTGGGCAACAGACAGAAACAGTTCAACAGAGATGTCTTGGAGTAAGTTTCACATTCGTTTGTTTTTTCAAGCTTTACGTTTTCAGCGTGCCCCAACATTTCCAAGCATGAATGTACAATGATGTCAGAAAGACCTAATTTCTTGCATTAAGGGGGAACACCACCAAATTTAAGAATTCTTTCATATTATTCCTATGGTCTTCGACAGTGTAGAATATTAGTGAACATGAACAACTCTTCCAAATCCAAAAACTAGAGTGCTAAAACTCGAATGTGTGATGTCATCAGGTATAGGTTTGTCTATAGCTGCACCACAGACAATGAATGGGCGACTGTATGACTGCCCCCATGTTTACAGCTATAAAAAATAGTTAATCTATTCCCCAATACAAAGTCTTGCTTCCTCTTTGACTGTCGGCAAGCATTAGCGCTCTGTTTCAGAACTGAGAGCACTACTATAGACTAAAGCACATTATTTTATAAAATCTCAAACAAAGATGTGTTACTTTAAGTCTGTGCCAATCGTCTACGTTAATCCTCGTCTATGTTAATACTACATTAATTGTCTATGTTTTGCTTTGAAGGCCTGTTCTAGACAAAACTTTTCACCTCTTAGATTCACCTATATTTACTTAAAATAGGCCTCAACTTTGGAACAGTGAAATAACGATCAATCTGAAAAAACATTGACAAAACCAAATGCCGATGTCATGTTTTCTGTCATGAATTAACTCTGGAAATGTTCAAGTGGATGGGTTCTTCTGAGGGTAGGAAAACAGACTGTGGTATCTCCAACCATGCTGAATGATGTGCAGGGGTAACATAGACGGTTGGCACAGACTTCAGAAAGGGAGATTTCCATTTCTTTTTTGATCATAAAGCAGGTCTAGGTGCGATATAAATACTGTGAAAGTATCAAAACACTCAGTCCACGGAGAAATGCACACAGCCCGTATTCAGAAACTGTGCCTTTAAACGAGCCATTTGGAGTTCCGTAACATTGTGATGTCACAACGATACGCTCATTGCATATGGGTGGTCCTTGACTTGTGTGTGTTCGTTTTTCAAACAAGAAAAACATGGTGGCTTGCTCGTAAACTTTCTCTTTTTCCACCTAAACGGCTCACTAAAATTCTACGGTTTCTGACAATGTTTTAGGCGAGAAATAGGATATGCAATTGCTGGATCTTAATTCATATTTGATCTGCAACACCTAGTTTCGTGAGCCAGGTGCGCCATGGGGTGTGGGAAGCAGGGTATAGAGGCATGCTAGAATGCATAATCTGGGTATTTTCGGCAAAGAACTTCAAAGACATAACTTGTTGAAAAGGAGTAAAATACGGGACCTTTAAAATAAACACTGGTATTGTCCTTTACATTTTAATTTAAAAAAATGAATCAAGTATGAATGCAACAATATCTCATTTCCTCACAAAGTGCATGTCTCCAAAGTCACCATTCCCAGACACTGTGAAGTCAATTAGGACAGGGTTGTTGCGCAGAGCGCTAGCATATGTGCCGAGGCCTTGGGGCCATTATTATAGTGAATTTAATAAGGGAAGAGGAGGCACTAGGGGAGAGACACAGAGCCAACGCTCCTTCAAACTCCACTCATTAAGATGCCACAAGCGATAAGGATGACTGGTTGTGACTAGAAATCCCCAGTTACCACATCACAAACACACAGAACTCATCTGAGATATATTCTGGGACAACCAAGATTCACCCTCTCAAACAGCTGTTGTGTTTCTGTCAACGACCAAAGACATTTTTGAGATCAGGAGAGCTGTGTGCACAGCATGTCTTTGGACACGTTCACACCAGCCTTGTTTAGTCCGGTTGAATTGAACCCCGGAGCGTTTACTCCCATGGTGCGGTTCGTTTGGGCTGGTGTGAACGCAGTAATCACACCCTGGTCCGCCTGTTTGAGGTGGTCTCAGTCTGCTTCCAAGTGAACCCTGGAGCAGTTTGAAAGCAAACCGGACCAAAAGCAGGAAAATACCCGAAAAATGCATTTAATGAAGCTGATTGGGCAGTTTTGGCTGACATTTCCCGTATATTCCACTATTCCCGTATAGTGTGATTTTTCATCATCATCATAACATTATTATTTTCGGAGCTGGTAAGTTCAAAATAGCCAAATAATGCTGTGATAGGCCCACGAAAAACAAATACCTTGCATGCATAATTCAGGTGACAGTAGGCTATACAGTGGCACATAATGAATTAGCCTACTGGCAGTGAATTGGAAGATGTATAGTATTTCATAACATTTGTGCAAGCCAAGGTGGAGATCACATGGTTTTTTGTCCACATATATAAGCAAAAAAGTTTTTAATTAAGTTGTATAGTGACATGAATGAAATCAGGCTTTACAGGGGGGATATATGTTGCCAGATTAGACTGAGAAACCGTCTTATCCCCTTCATACACTACGCTTAATTATTCCTGCACATCCTGGCAACCCAAAATAAACGTGCATCTCCTCAGTGCCTGTGTGCAGTCAGCCTCAGACAAAAGGAATGAGGACAACACTGCCAAAATGAAAGAAATATTCCTACCGTTTTTAAGCCCCTTTTTTACAGCATAATGTTGGCAGGTATGGGATTCAAAATTATGTCCAGTAAAAGGCTGACCTGCATGATTACATGGCTTTGTTTAGAAAGTTTGGTTCGTTTGTCAATTGGCAATGTGAACCATAACCGAACCAATAAAACCTGCAACAAAAGTAACAATTTCACTTTTGTTTTGGACCATTTCAAACGAACTTTGAAACTTGGGTTTTTTATGTGTTTGATTGTTGCAGTCATGTGGTAAACTTCTCTAATCTCTGTCTCTCTCTCTCTCTCTCTCTCTCTCTCTCTCTCTCTCTCTCTCTCTCTATCTCTCTTTTATGTGTGTTTTTGTGTTTGTGTGTGTGTGTGTTTCAGCTGTGTGGTGGACGAGATGGACTTCCAGGGGATGGAGTTGGACGAGGCTCTCAGGAAGTTCCAGAACCACATCCGTGTTCAGGGAGAGGCCCAGAAGGTAGAACGTCTCATCGAGGCCTACAGGTTAGAAGACACACACACACTGACTGACTGACTGTCTGACTGACTGACTGACTGACTGACTGTGTTTAGCATCTTAACATTGGCAACTGGATTGGCTGATACGATACATAAAGGACAGCTTTACTTTTTTGGAACCCAGGCCCTATTTTAACATTGTCTGGCATGCTGTTGTCTAGTACAGGCCATAATTTCACTGATCACTTTAGTATTGAGAAACTTGTGTTGCATCCTCTCACCATGGCTCCAGTACAATTCATAAGTGTTTTAGCCTTTGAAAACTGCAATACATGTCCTTTTCCAAAATAGGAATCCTCACAGGAAATGGTTGCAAACCTGAAGGACTTGTGCTATCTTAAGTTGCCCAGTTACATGCTTAACTGGCCTATGAAACTCATTCGAATATTTGGTACGATGGTTTACAACTATTTCCTCAGTAGAACATATGAAGACACATCTTATTATACTGTGAAAAAGGACATGTATCATGGTTTTTGAAGGCTAAGACATTGGTCCTATTGGAGTGTTTTGGAGCCTGGTGAGAGAAGATGCGGCACAGTGCTATGTTTCTCAATGCTAAAGTGATAAGTGAAATTATGGCTTAGACTAGTCAACATCAAGTCAGACAATGTTTAAACAGGAAGTGACAGGAAGTGAACCTGTCCTTTAAGGGGAGGCAGTATTAGAGTCTAGGGACAGTGATTGCAAAAGCACAGTAACCAGGTAGTAAGATCAGGAAAGAAATAGCAGAGTAAATATTGTATGCAGAGATGGGCAGCGGTGGCCTAACAGTTAGAGAAGCGGGTTTGTGAACAAAAGGTTGCCGGTTCGAACCCCAAACTGGCAGGATCTAATAATGTTCTCCCCTCCCTCAACACCCGCTGTTGAAGTGCCCTCGAGCAAGGGGCTGCTCAGTGGCCAACAGTAGCAGCCTGAAGTGGTTGTACTGGGCAGCTCCCTGGTGTGAATGTGTGTAACTATGTGAGTATGAAGTAGGGCGTTTCTTAAAAACAGCATACGTGCTCAGTGAAAATAAAGGAAAAAAGAAGAGATATTGCATGGCACATATACCAAAGATAGTAGATAAGAAAAGATAACGCATTCAAAGAAGTCTGATCTCCTAAGTGGGCGGGGTCTTTACACTGGCGCTATCGTTAACACTGAGATCGCTAGACAAGTCTCAAACAAACTTGTTTTTTTCGCTGGATCTACAAGTCAGACCTTCGATTTAGTGTCAAAATGTTCCGATTTCTGTAATCACTGTGTGCAAACAAATAAATGACATGCTACAGTATGGCCTTAAAACTAGACTAGAGATGCTGAATGTCCTTTTGTGTTTTTCTGTGCCAAATTCACCATGACTGGAGTGCTTGTTATTGGAGGGTTATCAGATGTTGTTATGTATTAGATTTTCAAATATTGTTTTCTCTCTGTTGGCCAATGTTTTGGAACACAAAGTGTCTGGTATCGGTGTTTCTCACAGCCATATTGGATGGATGATTTATTGATGCACAGAGAAACCCAGTGCTAACATTACTGTCACTTGAGTAAATGTAGAGGCTGCTCATGCAATGTTAAAAATGATGACATTGCAGTTATTGCCTGTGCCACTGACTTCAGCTATTGTCAGTTATCTACTCTAGTGGGTACAGGGGAGGGGTTGCTATAGCTGGCCACACCTCAGGCTCTATCTACCGAGAGAGGTCTGGAGAAATTCACAGTATAATAAGTTACTTAACTCCAACCCACACGTCAGACCAAAACAAAAAACGTGCAATACCAAGCGGGGCTCTTTTGCTAAGAGGTCGCTGTTAACCGATATTACAGATTCTACCTTTAAGGTAAAGTAGCCTGTATAGGCTATTGTCTGGCTCACATGGGCTTACACGTTGCAACATTCCTTGTAGGCCTAACACAGTTTCAGTTAAAACAAGATGAATTAAACAAAAATATATTGCTCAAACCTTGGCCTAAATGCTATAGCACATGTAAAGCAGGCATAGCTTACATCTCAATACATACATTGAATTTATTTAGGTCTGTGCAGTGCTGCTCCCTTCCTCACACAGAAGTCCATAGAATTAAACAAGAGGTCCCCATTCACAAGCAACTCCAATGCCATGGCTGTGGGTGTTTTTGTTTAGCCAGCTTTATTTGCATATGATTAGCATATATCAATATACATCACAATGAATGACCATTTCTTCCACCAGTGGAAAGTACTTCACAGGTGCGCGGCATGAATCAAAAGCGTTCTTGAGCAGCACTGCACTGAAAGAGTGGCAAGAGCTGACCCAAAAAGTCCTACGAGGCACACTGCATGGTTTCAGATGGTGTGCTATCCCCACAATTCCAGAGAGAGGGAGGCGTTTATTTATTTCAGTGCGACATTTCAACTGGGCTTTAGTTACTTTATCGGCCATGTTACTCGTGTGAATTTGAATTTGTCTTTTCGCTTATCCCTCTTTAGATATACACACGGTAGTCCCTATGGCATAGGGCCTATGCTATACATCTCTTTTGTGAGGTCAGAGCGCAGGGTCGTCTGCAGCGCAGCGGCCCTTGCACACTTAGGCACTTCCGTGCCTTGCTTAATGGCACATTGGCTGACATGGTGGACACTGTAGATGTAATGCCAGCCACCCTCCAGTCGCCCACTCACAGGTGGAACACATCCTCCTTGTCGGTGCCAGGGATCAAACCAGCGCTCTCTCTGTCACTGGTCAGCCTCTCTACCTGTAGAACACCTGACACCCATAAGGAACATCTGTGACTGACTCTGGTAATAAGAGTTGATGTCTGCTCTCTTTTCTCGTGTCCCTAGCCAGCGGTACTGCATCTGTAACCCGACGGTGGTGCGGCAGTTCAGGAACCCTGACACCATCTTCATCCTGGCCTTCGCCATCATCCTCCTCAACACGGACATGTACAGCCCCAACGTCAAGCCTGAGAGGAAGATGAAGCTGGAGGACTTTGTCAAGAACCTGCGGGGTAAGAGGAACCAATACGACCGTTACAATTTCATCAAAAATATTGAGTAACTTCCTTTTCCCTTCTGTCGGGCAGATGTGACACACTTACTAACTGTCCATCCCGATTAATAACATCGATAGCATCACGAGTCTTGGGTGTATTTTGTAACATTTTACCTCTAACACTGATAGTCTGGTCAACATATATGAACCTGCCCTGCAGTAGCAGAGATAAGGTCTCTAATAAGATCTTCAGAATGTCAGTATTCTGTCACAGCTCATTTTTCAGCTGATAGCTCTACATTTAATCCCAACAGAAACATTTATTTCCCATGAAGATGAGTAGAGTACCGTTTGCTCTCCATGGTGACCGCAGCCTGCGAAGGCTGTGACAGTTATATATTTCTCTATTTCAATTTAGTGCGCACAGTTTTGAGTGAGACTCTCAGAACAGAACTGTGTGTGTATTGCAAATGTGTTAAATCTCTGATTAATTACCTCTTGGCAATCTCATGTGCATGTTTTATTGGTGGTTATGGAGCACAGCAAGCACACAAATTGGTCTTTAATCATTGTCAGTTACTGAATTATAAGAACACGGCTGAGAGGTTTCACTCTCACCTCTCCATTGTCATCCCTTATCAGAAATAAAAACATCTACATTTTTTTGCATTCTTTTTCAATTAATTGTGACACTTTTGAAATTGACAAGTATTTTCAAGTACCGTAATTATTTTTGTTTGTATGTGTTTGTGTTAACCTGCGTGGAGTACCAGATGGGTGGGGTTTTACAGTATCTCAACAATTCACACAGTGTCATGCACGTTGTCAACCACAGAAAAGCACACTGAATTGACTTTCGCATTGGTCGCACTTTCTGGGACCCACTGTATTGCCTCATGTGGCAAACCCCACCCGTCTGGTTCTCAGACCAAGTTAAAGCAAAAGCAAAGAATTATTTTTAAATACTATTTGACCCACGTCTGGTGTCTTGTCTGTCCATTATGTGTGAATGAGTGTAGTATATGTACATGGAAAGGAGTGTAGTATTTTGCCTGTGTACTATAGTCCAGCTCTCTCCTGTGTGCCAGGTGTGGACGACGGGGAGGATATCCCCAGGGAGACTCTGGTCGGCATCTATGAGAGGATTCGTAAGCGGGAGCTGAAGACCAATGAGGACCACGTCTCGCAGGTGCAGAAGGTGGAGAAGCTCATCGTGGGGAAGAAACCAGTGAGTCGCTTGTTTTGTTGTCACTGTCTTCGGTTCTGTACTTTGACTTCGGTTTCTAAGTGCCTTATATAAGAAAGTGCTATACAACTAGAATGCAGTAATAGTATTAGTCAAATTAGTAGTAGAGGTTGTAGTAGTAGTAGTAGTAGTATTAGTAGTAGTAGTAGTAGTGACTGTAGTAATAATGTTCTGAATCTGTTATTAAGTTTACCAAAACATCAGTAAAATGCACATTTTCTTCTCGTAGCAAGGCAAGTACTGTA
>OMKL01043425.1:24271-34272 GCA_900302295.1 Parasudis fraserbrunneri
CTCTCTCACTCAACCCACTCCCTCACGTACACACACACACACACACACACACGCACACACACATACATGCACATACACACATGAACATACACACATACATTCTGTACACACACACACACACACACACACACACACACACACACACACACACACACATCTCATCATTCTGCAAGCTGTTCTGTCAGGCGAGAGACATTTTTAAAAAGGGAAAGACAAGAGTGGCCTCATTTCAATGTGCATTCTGTTTGTACAGTGAGTAGTGAGTCAGTAAGACCCCAGTTATTGTAAAACTTCAAATGTGACCATGTTGAGAACGCAAAATAAACAAATATATTACTTATGGTATACACGTGTTGTTTCTGGTGTACAATTACTTACCTAGGCCAAAAGACTATTATACTCATTTGCCCTGGAAACCGAATTTCCCCACGGGATAATAAAGTATTTAAATTCAATTCAATTCAATTCTGTCAACTGTCAATGTAAGTCAAAAGAAAATGGTTCCAACTACACCATTTTTTCACTCCTCTCTTCTGTTGAGTTAGGTCGCTATAGTGCGTTTTAGGTTAGCTCCCTGTCTTGGGTATCTCTCTCACACTTCTCCTATAAGGGAGGCTTTACATATGTAGAGAGGCTAAATTAAAAGGGGGTGGAGTTCCCAAGTCATTCTTGCCTTGATACAAAATGTATGTTTTACATTGTTTTTTATTATTTTTTCACCTGGATGGAAAATCACATGCTTTTACAACCAAATTAGGTTAAAATTCTGATTCAGATATATTAGCATTGCTAGAATATAAACCTAACTTGAGTGTGAGTGTGGAGTCATTTTATGGCTCCAGAGGCCCCAGATTTTACATCCAGGTGACATCACTGATTTCTCTCTCTCTGATTCTAGCTTTAGGAGAGAGTGTTCAGGAATATTGACTGAATACTTGTGGGGTACAGGAAGGAATAACATGTCAATTCTTAAAATGGGTGGTATTCCCTTTAAAGCCTGGGCCTCACTGCTTTTCCTTTTAATGCTGCAGTGCTTCCACTAGATTACATTACATTGATTAGGACTAGAGAGGGAAGATTTATGCCATTACACCACCTACTGGTAAAAGAAAATGTGTCTGCGCTGTGTTGGTTGGCTTCATAGTTTACCCACCTTTTATTTTACTACTGCATATGACTGTAACCCAATGTAAAAGGATGTAGGAAAGCAATTTCCCACCACAACTTCTTCAAATGTTATAATGAGTTTCATAGGCCAGTTACACAAATAACTGGGCAACTTAGATAGCACAAGGCCTATGAAACTCATTATAATGTTAGATATGATGTAACCATTTCCTCAGTGGAACTTATGAAGACACAAGTGAGCTTCCTATTTTGGAAAAGGACATGTATCATGATTTTTGAAGGCTAAAACACTTGCCCCATTGGATTTGATTGGAGCCTGGTGAGAGGATGCAGCACAGTCCTAAGTTTCTCAACACTAAAGTGATCAGTGAAATGATGGCTTATACTTGTCAATGTCATGCCAGACATTTAAATAGGGCCTGGGTCTAAAAAAGAAAAAAGAAAAAGAAAAAAAAAAGTGAACCTGTCCTTTAACTGTGGCATTATCTTTTTGTCAGGAATACTGTGTAAATACATCCAGTATTTTCTATTTGTTGACTTCATATTATGCAGTATTTGTTTCACAGAAATCAAAGGCCGCAAAGGAATACCCTCAACATCAGGAGGATACTCCTTCCACCATCAGTACTCTCCCCTCTCACCAGGTTAAAACAGTAACATAACCAAGCACTTCAGAATGTTAATGTAGTTCACAGAGAGCTCTTAAGATTTCACACTATAATTCCAAACAGACTGTGAGGCCAGACAATTTCACAAACTGATCTTGTCAGAATATCTTGTCATGTCATTGGAAAGGCTAATTATCAACGTTTTTGATACTGTGATTTAAGAATATTCGTTTTGAGATAAAGAATTGCATTGTTGTATGGATGTTTATATTCTTTAAATTATACAGAATAATATAGATTTTACTGTAGAAAAAAACAAACAGAGACACAGCTTTTATCAGCGTTTTGTTTATTCTTTTTATTTTTTAAGTTGCAACTTTAGGCAACTGTCAGGACCTGAACCATATATGGGTATGGAAAGCGAAAAGGGCTGGGCTTAAACCCAAACATTCTCTAATGCCACCTGATGCTTTTTAAACACCACCAGATGCTTTTAAAATGCCACCGGACTCTTTAAAACGTCAGATGGCGTCACACATGTTTTAAACGCCAGGCAGTGCAAGAGGACATGCTTTTACCTTGTAAAACACCACCAGAATGCCGTCGAAAGTGCCTGTGGACCAAAATGTTTTTGGGCCCTTTTACATACAGTCTGTGCCCCACTCCAGGACAGACATTGTTGTGTGGAAGTGGCCTTGCATAGCAGCGTGAGCAGTGATTGGTCTACTTTTGTGGAGACAGACAGACATACATACATACAGACAGACCCTGTTCTTGACAGATGGCCCCTTCGGCGTCACACCATAGAAATGGATTGTCTAGATTTACAGTAGATATAATGTGTGTGTGTGTGTGCATGCGTGCGTGCGTGCGTGTGTGTGTGTGTATCCCTCTTATGTAGTTCTATGGTGTATCCTGGTTGAAATTGAACCCTATGCATTTCCTATTGGAGGTGAAGCTGAGACTTTGACCTTCATCATATATACTGTCAGGAATGGATTTAGTATGGACATTAGTTGTCGAATCATTAGTCATCAACTGTCAACAGTCTGCACATCAAGACTCTGCAAGACTGCTTTTCATGTGATACTGTACATGTTTTATCCACAAATATTCTTACCTCAGAAATTAGCCTACATTAAATATCACACTGACACTGTTTTGTGAGAGATATAGGCTAATATTCTAATCTATGTCAAAGTGACATATCTGCTGAAATGTTACTCAACATGTGGTCCATAGGTGGCACTACAGACTCCAAACATGTCTGGCTATAATCATCCTGTAGTGGGTTTTGTTCAGCTTAAAGATATGCAAGTGTGGCAATTTTCAGGTTTCCACGCCAAAGTCACATTATTTGCCGACAAAAGTTACTTAAAGATTCAGTACAATGAAAAAAACATTTTTCGATCTCATTGCATTTTTTTTTTTACATGAGGTATGTTGATGTAACATTACCCAAAATGTTAGAACTGTTGTTGTTGTTGTTGTTGTTGTTGTTGTGAAAATGATGACTAAAGCCCTTTTATCTATATGCCCCTGGATATCAACAAAATCAAGCCATTTCAGATATCCAATCTGCTTCCTGAACGATATTACATAATGTTACCTGACTGGCCCATCAGTAAGTCTGTCAGTTTTCAGTAGTTGTAAAGGATATCAGCCAGCTAGTCCACAAACAAGTAATGAAACTAGTTTGCTGCAATTCAGTTAATTTTAGTGGTTCAAAAACATCCACAGCAACTGTGACCATTTATTTATCACCTGCTAGCACAGGTTAGCCAATGTTAATCTCCCATAGCAACCAATCATACTGGTCCCATGACTGTGTTTACATTTGAAAGCTTCATGTATTGTGATACTATCTTGACATCTCCTCTTAATGAACAGAAGGCCACACCCCCTCAACCTACTGAGAGTTGGCTGTGCTCAGAGAGGGTGCACTAAAACAGTTATAACAAATCAAATGATACATCTGAAGCTGAAAAATCAATACTCATGACATTAATATTCCACAATAAGGAATTTATGACCAGTGAATCATTGTACTGGATCTTTAATATATGGCCCATTGGTGGCTTTACAGGCTCCAAACATATCTGGCTGTAGTGTGGCAATATTCAGGTCTCTTCTCCAAAGTTTCACACCTACTGTACAAGTACTGTAAGGTGGACATACTTTACCTGTGGCCTATTGAGATATGTTGAGAACACAAAACAATGTAAGTGTGCCAATTTTTAGGTTTCTTCTCAAAAGTGATCTACTGTACACCTGATAGTTCTGCTGAAATTCCCATAGGAAATTAATGTGGGTCATTTTGACCAATATTATATAAAAGTGTATGTTTTTGAGTCATGAGTTCTAGGGTTAAAATATAATAAAATCATCCAATGATAATTATTTTCCCAAACTTGCTTTCTCCTCTTGTATTGTTTGACACTGAGACATTTACAAGCAATTTTCTTTTTCTTTAATAAGTGCACTGTGGCATCAAATGGTGTGAGACCCACCATAGTAGATAAACCCTTATCTTCCCACGACAGAGGTGTCACCCTCGTGTCACATGAGACAAAAATGCACCCTGTCATTGGTGGGTCCCTCATGCTCTGACGTTGTTGCATAATGGGTGTTGTAGTGTTATGTATGACGAGTGAGAGAGTTGAAAATATTTTCAAGTTACAAAATGGGAAGTAATTAATGTCAGGAGATGTTTTTGAAGGACTCTGAACTTAAAGTCAACACTGGACTTAAGACCTGCGGACTGGGCTTGGACAGCACAGACCTCAAGAATGACTGGAATCAAAAGCACTGACTTCCATGTTGGCTTGGCACTGAAAGGTATGTATTTTTCTAGATGTGTTTGATGCTGGCTTGACACTTTTGGAGGTTGGCCTCAACCTATCAGTAATTAACTCTGGTGGAACCAAAGGTACAGTCTCTTATCTCATTACTTATCTTTCTTAAAGTTTAAATGGTGAACAGAAATTAATCAGTGGCCTTTGTTCACCTAAGATGTGCTCACTTTTGGAGTGGAATAAAACAAGTTTTGGGACATTTGTTGTTTGTGGCTATGGGCTCACCTTGCATTGCACTAAATAGATTAGATATTTTTATCTAATCTATCTATTTTATCTAATTTATCTTTGGAGTCTCCTTGTACATTATGTGTAACCAAATCCTAATTAATTCTGCATACCAGACATGATCAAAGTTAAAATAATTGAAATGGCTTGAGTCAAAAAGGTTTTTGCATTAATTGAATGTACATAAGTGAACTCAACTAATGTTGTTGAGTTGAATGAACTTTACATTACTTGAACAAATTACCTTTGAATTTACAGTATAGGAATCTCACAATTTAGAATACTCTATGCTGAGTGCGGTGCAGTAAGCACGTTTAGAAGACCCCTCTGTTACTGTCCCATAATTATACTATTCTGCGCAGTGTGTACATTGTGGATTCCATCCTTGTTGTTATATATAAGACAGTAGTATGTGTGTTTGACATCACATATTCCTCTTCCTGCAGGATGCTCTCCAGTTCAGGACTAGCCTTCTTCCTCTTCTTGACCACCTACGGTGCACATGCTGTCGCTCAGCTCTGTCTCTGTTCCTCAACCCTCCAGCCTGCTGGGCTCCAAGTCAACTGCAGCTCCCTGAGCCTGGCGGAGGTACCTCATCTCCCCGCAGAAACGGCAGAGCTCCACCTACAGGACAACCAGATCACCACAGTACCTCCAGGCATGTTTGACAGGCTGCATAGCCTGAAGAAGGTCTCCCTCTCTGGGAACCCTTTCCATTGCGGCTGTGGGATCCAGTATCTGAAAATCTGGCTGCTAAGGAACAGAGCTGCTGTTTCTGGCAATCCCACATGTGCCAGTCCCAACTCTGTGGAAAACACAGCCATCACGGAACTCAGCGATGACCACTTCTACTCTTGTGCGCAGCGGAACTGTGCTGGTGGGGTTTATGACCCCCTAGTGGGAGTGATGCTATGTGGGCTCATTGTCCTGCTAATATGGGGGTTGAGACTAGCCAAGAACACCACTTTCACTCTCGACATTGACGAGAGACACACAGGATTTGAGGCAGACTCTTTGAGATCACTCAAACCTAAACACAGGAAGAGGCTCCAAACCACACTATCAGAGCACAGCACTAACTCAGCTTCTCTCACCTGGTCAGATGATGAGAGGCCACTGCTCAACATGGAGTTATTGCCACAAATACTGGATGTCTTGCATAAGAAGCACAACATAAAGATTAAGTCTACTTGAGAAATGTCGACTTTTTTCTTTCTTTTTTTTACCAGTGCTGGTGAATGTGTCAGTTTCAGGTTATTGTATTTGTAAATTTGCTATTGAGTGCCTTGAATTGACCTATTTGACTGTGACAGTAGAATTAGATACTTCTTTGAAACTGTTTTTGTTATATAGTTGTTTAGGTTTCGTTTAATATGTTGTAACAAATAAAACGAAAGAAAATTAATTCATTGGCAAAAGTGGATGATAGAAGAGAACACATCACTTGGGTAAGACAGGGGCTTTATTTCTTTTTTTCATAATTGAGTCTTTTAGTTTTTATGTGAATGCCCATGCTGTGTTTCTTAACAGTTCATCTAGGTAGCCAGCTAATATGTTCTTTTTCAACCTATGTTCATTCCGGTTACATTGACTTCTGGACAGTATGGGGTGCATCAAATTAAATGCATGGTTATTAGTCCTCCAATGAAAAAATATCTTATGCTATATTTATATCTATAATATAAATATAAATGGCTAGTTACAGTTTTTGCATTCAAAATTCAAAATGCATAAAACCAAAAACAATGTACATGTACAATAAGGTCAAAGAATGGATACAGTAACATTTAACAAGGATGAATAGTTTTGTTCTGTGCAAATACTGGTCAATGGTTACACAGCTACACAAGATGCAGACAGACAGCACTCTAAAATGACAATATTGCACTCTGAACAGCAAACAGGGGTTCTTACAGTATGGACATTACTACAATGGTATGTATGCATGCATAGACTTGACAGGTTAAACAAGTAAATGAGGAATAAAAACGCAATCATAAAGGTCAAATGTGTCATTGTAACAACTTCATAAAAACACAGTAATAAATATAGGATGATTTCATAATTTGTAATAACCATCAAGAACATTGCCATAAGCTAAGAAAATACATATTAATACAGTCAAATAAGGCAGTCTCCATTACTTAAAAATAGGTAATTGTGCTGAATAGAATCAATGAGGAAATATCATAAAACAATATAAAAGAACAGTTGACAGTTGAAGAAGCAGTTGCAGTTAAAGAGAGTTGACAGTTAAGAGAAAGTACTTTATACTGTTTAAAGAGTTCGAACATGACCTATGTTCCTTCAATGCCCTGGCAGTTTGTAAACAATGTCCACAGTGTTCGTTTTCTACAGATTAACTCATGAAGTGGTGTGCTCCCAGTTAAGACCCCTCTCCCTTCTGCCAAGGCCTCCCAAGAACTCCCGACGACCAGACCTCTCCTCTGGGAACAGATCTACTGAGGCACAAACTTCTCCTGCTGAAAGATGAGGTGAACAGCCTCGGCCACATCCTGCACAATGTGGCCTGGTTCCACTAGCGCAGGGTCAAAGCGGAAGTCCCGGTGCCCGTGGAACACCGTTTCCTTGATGCACTGGTTGGCATTGGAGGGCACCTCTGTGTGGGGGTTGTAAACCCCAGTGCAGACAAGGATGGATTTGCAGGAGGTAGCAGAGGGTGACGCTAGCTCATTCTCCCAGGCGTTGCTTACCTCCTCATCCTGGGGCAGGGCAGTGGTGGAGCCGGTGGCAGCCACCATCTTGGCTACGGCTTTGGGGATCTTCCTGGTGGCCCTCTCCTCCAGGTAGCGATTGTACAGGTTGGCGCCGTAGATGTCCGTCATGAGGTTATCCCTAATGGGGGTCGGAGAATGGAAAATGTTAGCAACACAATCAGTGCATGTGCATCAGTGGTGAAAGTAGATTGAAATGCGGTACTCTCATCCTAGCGGAAATAGGACCATGTGTTTATTTGATGTGACGTCATCATGACACTACCATACATGCAACACAACCTTTGGACAAAAAACATCCCAATACCAAAAGCAGGCATATTGCTTGGTGAGGTACACTCCATCTAACCTGACATTATTTTGGTTATTCAATGGACTGAATGGTAGTGGGAGATCATTGATAATGGGACAAGTTTGATTTGCTGGTAAAGTTGGCATTTAAGTTTTGTTCAAGGGATAATGAATGAGGGGACGGGCGTTACGTGGTTAAAAATCTAACTACTCATTATGTAGAATTCAGCCAAGCTGTTATAACGTGTGAAGTGCAAATAGCTGCATTGCTGATGATGGCAGAGGGCAGAGGGAGGAGCTTGTGCCAAACAGCCACAGTAGCCCTAACCTACAATGTTCTGTTGTTGCCTAAACTTAAAGAAACTCTTTTGGTAGTATGAGATACCAGCTGTGAACTCTGATCAGCACTAGACTAGATTCTACCACTTTTAATTTAGTCAAAAAAAAATAGGAAGTAATGTGGTGTCTTACCCAATAGCATAGAGGGTGGTGATAGGAAGCTCCCACTGCCTCTCCACAGCCTGGCTCCTGATGAGGTACTCTGCAAAGTGGTAGGTCAGCTCACTGGGTTTCCCCATCAGAACCTCGTACTTCAGGTCTTTACCTGTTATCTTCTTGTAGATGTTCTCTAGACACACAAGAAATGTCCCATGGCCAAAACTGAGATGAGGAAGAAAGAGAGGGGGGGAGAAAAAGAGAGAGAGAAACTGAGCATGATAGGAAATGTTGTAGAGGACATTTGTTTGTGTAAATCAAGGTGGACATTAAGATGAATTAAGGAGAGAGAGAAAGAGAGAGTGAGAGAGAGAAATGCAGTCATATGTATTCTCAGCACACATTTTCGCTGATATGTTGCTTAGTTCAATTCTGCATCATGGCTATGAATGAATGAATTTTTCCTTTTTAAAACATTTCAATGGCAGCGTTGAATTTGATGAGGTTACCGTGGAGACTGTGCCTCAGCCATCCACATGAGGTCCATATTGCAAGCCAACAAGGGGAGGTGGGGAAGCGTCTGAGTCTGGTGGACACTGCTGAGGTTCCCATTGGTCAACAGGACATCGACGATCAGTTGTAGGTTGGTCTCCCATCGGATGGGCTCCCCAAAAAGAATCACGGCTGTATGTGAAATTATACAGTTTAGATAGCAACAGTTTCTATCAAAGTTTGAGTAATGTCCTAAAAACAGACTGGACTTGGTGGGTGTCTTTGAAACAGTCAACAGATAAATAGTTGAGGTGAAATTTTGAGGCACATTTTGCAAGCACTTACCTTCAACCTTAGGGGGGTTGCTAATAGGAGTGGACTGAAAAGAAAGAACAAAAACCAAACATGCAGAGTGAAATGTTACAGTTGTGCGGAACCACAGTAAATATTGTGCTATTACACATTCAAAGAGCAGCTTGATATGACGCCACATTCGGGCTGGGCAAGATGGAAGTAAATTAATATCACAAAAATCGGCTATACTTTTATTTATTTATTCCAATATTGATATGTCATGATATCTGCGTAAGTATGGAAAGTTCATTGTTAAATTATCCATTTGATGTTCATCATATTGGACTTCATGGTACAGCGATGTGTGACACAGGATCAAAATGAAACTATTTCAGAAGTCATCTTGTGAGAAATGTGACTTAATATTTACCTTCTCTCATTAATTTAGACAGCAAAATGGTGCATCACGACTCATGCTATTTAAAAAGCCTCATGATACAATCACACAGACAGACGATAAATGATAAACATTGGTATATTGCCCAGCCCTACATCACATACAGAATTAATGTCAGCATCTCACCGGCAGTTTGGGACGTCTGTTGTGATCAACCATGTCCAGAAAGGGGAATGCCTCCCTCAACATGTCAATACTGACCACGTTCTCAAAGCCCAAACTGAGGACAGAGGGTTAAGGGCAAACAGAAAGCATTATCCAGCTCATTATTTACAGATCACGTCTACATGAAACAAAAAAAAACAAAAAAAACAACATGTTTTAATTTTAAAGGATACTGTTTAGCAATATCTAGGATTGGTCCTTGACCAGACACGAGGACACACTTCTCATGGTACTTCTTGAACATCCTCAGTGGACTGTGGGACATGATAACTTGATCCTGGGTGATCTGTCAACAGACAGCAGGGAGAGAGGT
>OMKL01043426.1:0-14799 GCA_900302295.1 Parasudis fraserbrunneri
TAATAATAAATAAATTAAAAATTAAATTAATTTTTTTTTTTTTTTTTAAACAGTAGAAGTATATACAAGGAAGTGTTTGAGGTAATGTGCAAATGCAGTGCGGCAAAGAATCATAAATCATAAAGTGTCACTATTGTGCCTATCCATGTGACGACATCCAAGTGTGCAAAATGGGGAGCAGGTGTAAAGGTGGCAGTATAATGAAAACAAAGGCAGACTTGCCCGAAAGACAAACAGTCGAATACGGAGCCACATACATACTCCTTGCGGCTCTGCACCAGTCATAGATGATCACACATTGGGAGCCAGTGTGAGAATCCGGCTAGTTCGGCTAGCAAACTGGTGACCAAAGCCAAATACAGAGCTTCATATTCTGTGCAAATGGGTAATTTTGTTCTTACGAACCTGCTGAAGTTTGTTTCCACAGTCAGTAAGTACACTGTCGCCTTAAAGGATAACTCTGGTATCTTTTTAACATGTTTTTCTAATCAGAGTGAGACTTGTGGTTGGGGTGAGAAGTGGATTGATATTATTGATATGATTCTTTAGACTCCTCTCATAGCAGTTTGAGCACTTCAGTGCCAAGTACGAGCTCTTTTGGAGGGCATTCTTTGATGGACACACACCCAAATAAATTGTCAGTCCGTTAGGACTCCAAACGATAGAAAAAATTGGGTCCATGTTAAAAAATGTCAGAGTTAACCTTGTGGGGGACGTTTGGATGTGTGTTTGCAGGCATGCATGTTCATGTATATTCTCATCTCTGTGTGCCTGAGAGAGAAAGCACTTCTGTTCACATGTTATGTTCCTTAGACTCACTTGGGGTGTGTGATCGGCACCTCCAGGATGAGGTCGTTGGGGATCTCGAAGAGCTCGGGGTCGTTGCCGTTGGCTTGGAGCAGGAGGGGCAGGACATCAAAACGCCCCTTCGGAGCCTTCCACCCCTGCTGCATGCAGATCTGGTGACCAAAACCGACATGAGAGGTGAGCGACAATCAGATTACGATGACCTAGTTTAGCAAAGGTGGAAAGTAAATTGAGCAGTTTTTATTTTCTTTTTGAGAAAAAACTACTTTTTGCGCACTTGTAAAAAAAAAGAAAAAAAAGAAAGAAAGAAAAAAGAAGAAGCATTTACTTCTGCTTTTACTTAAAACTGCACTATGTAACCTTTTCATGAAAAAATATAACTTCTTCAGCAACCTAAATCATAGTTGGGCTGAACAAGAGAAAACACTCCCTACAGCGATGCATGAAACAGTGAAATTGCCCATACAAGCTCTACTGGTTGGGTATGACCAGTGTCATGAAATCTGTAAAAGTCTACAGTCTCATTTCTATAGCAAAACATGGTAGAAGTGGCAACCTTTGACTGGCATTGTCTGATGCCCGCCCTTTTTCAGTGTAGTAGTTTAGGGCTATATCTCAGGCCTGATGATATGCACAGAGAGGACTGTGAGCTAATTTTACTTTGTAGTAAAGAAACCTTTCTGCAAAACAAGAGAGACCTTACTTCCAATAAACTTATTTTTTTTTTTTTTTTACTTCTTTCTAATCTTCTAGACTTCTAGAAGTACTCTCATTCCAACTTAATTAAATTTCACGGAAGTACCAATACTTCTACATTGTCTAATACATTTCAGTACCCTTTCCACCTCTGAGGTTTAGTACAAATCTCTGGCATTATGTCTTTAAAGTAATAATTGAAATACATTGCTTATTTTATAAAAATAAATGTCTATTTTGTCTCTCTATACCACTTGATATACCACTTGATGTAACACAGTAGTGATTTCACCTATACCCAGTTCATGAATGATTTTACATTTGCTGTTCTTGGCTGCTCTAAACACTGGTGTCTGGTAGGACATTCCTGGGAAAATCACCTGGCACACAGGAAGTGATGCGTTTTATATCACCAGCAGCGACAGCAGTTTGTTTGGAATGAATAGCAGAACTCGGTAGTTAGCATGAATTTTCAAGATGGAGAGCAAGTCAATACAGTGCAAAAATGCAACGGCAATGATCACTTGTCACCAACAGATGTCTCCAAAACAAACAAAAATGAGGATCTTGCGGATAACCACTTCAAAGCTCGTTTTGATTTTCATATACCGTATTTTGCAGCATTCACATGGACTTTTTTTCTAATACCTCAGTGAATTCCACATTAGCAGGGTCTCCCAGGATCTCTCCATCAGGCAGTTTATAACCTGCATAGCGAATTAGCTGACTGTTCCACACACGGAAGTCGTGTTTACCGTCTGTCCTCTGAGGAAATATGGTAATGGCAGACCTGTACACAGAGACACATGACACACAGGAGGATTAGTATGCTGCTAATGAATAGATATGGTGCATAAGTATAAGGTTATTGGTGGCTATGGATTTGCATGTTGCAAAGACTGTAATGGGATGAACAATTTGTTAGATGCTTGCAATGGATTAGCATGTTGCTATACATGACGTGTGCACAAGCAGCATGTTGAGTAAGATGCCATGCACACTCACATGCTAATGGTTTATAAATATCTCAAAACATGTAACAAAACTACAAGCATGTTCAACATTCCATGCTAACAATGGATTATGAATATCTCAAATCTACCGAATTTCCCCACGGGATAATAAAGTATTTCAATTCAATTCAATTCAATTCAAAAATCATGTAGCAAAAACACAAGTATTTTGACTAAGATGCTATTTACACCTACATGCTAACGATGGATTATGAATATCTCAAAACATGCACTGTAGCAAAAAGCTTACTGACAGATGGTGGGTATTATGTTCATGTCTAAAAGGTTAAGGCATTTTTAATCCAGGCTATGCAGAGAGACTGATAGCAGGGCCAAAGCATAGGTACCTTTGGTCCATTCCTGAACTCATTGGTATTTTAATGTCACGACAGGGCAAAAGAGTTAATTCTGCTAAGCTGGCTGTTAAGTCGCTGAGGAGGGAGAGCAGCTGGTGTGAATCTGGGCCAGCGTAGCTAGCAACAACACACTCCAAATCTCTAAGGGAAATCTTTGCTAAGCTAGGGAAAGTGGTACGCTATAGAGTACACACAAGAATATTGATGAGGGTGTGAGACTGTATCTCAGACTTTTTAAAATCTCTGGCAAATGACACATCTTTCTTTTTAATGCAGGCTATCATGAGTAGGTCATATTCACTGAGGTTGAATCAAGGTACGATTCAGGTGAACAGCTACGGCGTTGCCAGATAGGAGATGTTAAAGTATCGTAACAGAGGCTTTAACATTTTCGTACTGTGAGAAACATTATCGTACGCGAGTCATAACCAAGAGAAATAATAAAAATAAAGTGTACAGTTCACAGACTGATTACAACTACTAATAATAAGTGTCACAAAATGATAAAGCCATCGTACATTTGGAATGCTCAATCGTATAGAGGTTAAAATGATCATGTAAATAATTATTGTACATCTGGCAATGCTGAAGAGCTACAGCCAGGGAATTATGCTAGCTTTCATCAACAGAAGTGTGGTCAGGTCAGGTCAGGAGCCATCCATCATCCCAGTAGTAAATACAAGGTGTCACATGTGATTAGGACTTTTTTTTTTTTCTTACCACCCCCACCCACCCACCTACCCAAAGGGACCACACTTTAAAAAGGGAACATATTATGGGAACTGGGTTTTGCCTAGTCTTTGTATGGATTTGGCAGTCTGAAATGTTATTTAGGCACTGGGGGAAATGACATGGGTGCTCCTTGCGATTAGGCCAGGGTTTGAAGTCTTGAGATTAAGAAGCCAAAACAAGCTCTTCAGAATGATTGCTTGTTTTGATGTCACAAGGGGGGACATGCAATAAATTAGCTTAAATGAATAAGTTAGCTGTGCTTTTTGGAGCCAGGAACGCTGCCTACCTAAAGTAGTGCCCAGTTTATAAAATAGTTTTATGCTTGGGTGTGGGGTAGCCAGGTAGGGAAGGAAATAATAAATGTAAAATTTGGTGTGTTACACCCACCAGAAATTATGTTTAATACAAGGGGAGAAAGAGGTGTGGAAGATGAATGATTAAAATTTGATTTTGACTAGATAATTGGCAAAAAAAAACTTGACAAACATGTTAAGGTGAACGTACCTTACACATGTACAAATTCAAGGTGGTCATATCAAATTGTTGAAAAGATAAACAACATGTCCCCTTTAACTGAAATTCTTTCTCGTTTGTGCCACGTCACTGTGCCCAAGGTCATACAGAGAAGAAGGAAGCAATGGAACAAGCACAGAAGGGAGTATTAGGACATGTCAGGGTGAAAGAGAGAGCTGGAGCTCCGTATAGGTCTGACAAATGACTGCTTGTTAGCGAGGTCTGCCGCCACAACGCCAGGGAAACGGTTGGTGCACAGAGACTGACACATGAGACAGCCAACAGACGGTGTCAGTGATGGCGCGGTATTATTCAGAGACATTGACAGATGGATGGGTCAAGTCAGGGATGTAAGAGACAGAGAGAGGGGTGATGGAAAAACACATATAACAGATGGGAAAAGGAACAAGTTTAGTAGACAAAGCACGGTAGGGGAAAAAAAAGGAAAAACAGGAAAGGAAAAAAAAACGAGTTATGTAAAAAAAACTTAAAAAGCGTAAACAAGATGTTTTCACCTCAGGTTGCCTTTGTTGGTGGCATACTTGATATGGTTACATATGTAGTTATACATTCCATGAGCTGTTGTGCAGTCTCTAGCATCGAAAACCTGCAAAATGAAATAGAAAAACTGTAAACATAGACCCTTGCTGTTACTGTGCGGTCATTCTGAATCAGATGGCAATATTGCCTTTGAAACATAGTGAAGTAAAAGTACAAAGTTCCCCAAAATCAAAATAGTCAAGTAAAGTACAAGTAAAATACAAGTACTGTACTTGAGTAATACTTTCCACCACACATCATTCTCTCTATTCAGACCAGCTGTGGTTGCAGAGCAGTTGTGCAGCATATTAAACCGACCATTAGTCACAATGCAAGATTTTATGATGCAACTGTATGCATCATTTTATCTAAAGAATCTAAATCAAAGTTGGACTGAATTACATCCCTAATTTCCCAGTTTGATTCAATTAATTATGTAATAGTGTTCAGCTGCCAATAAATTAATATGTGCAATTAAAACTGTAGAACAAATATTATGGTGAGAAAGTAATTGAAAATCAAACATTAATTTTAATTAATTGCAATCAATATTGATTATGAATGAATTGTTACAGCTGAAGACCCCTTGCTCTAATCATGTATTTGTTCAGAATAAAAGGGAAAGTCACAATTACAAACAAGTAGCCATACAGCAGTCTATGTCTCACCTGCAGTTTGGACCACTGGATCCTCCCTACACAGCGGGCAGCATTTCTCCAGCCGTGCTTGGCGCCGTAGATCAATTCTGTATCCTTCAGCTGGTAGGTTCCTGATGCCTCGATCTCCTTGGTCACCTCCTCCAGCCTGTCCGTGTGGGCCTTGGAACCAAACCTGAACCCAAGACGGGAGCAATTCACACGGGGGAAAGGAGAAGACGACATGGATGTATGCTATTTCCTTTACTGTTCTGTATGGATCCTTGGTGGACTGTAGGTTCTTCTATACTTGAAGGTCTACACGTGTTCCTCTTTTGACAAAAACGACTTCTAAAGGCTCACTGTATATGGAGACTGATACATATAGTCCACTGTCTTTTTGTTTGTTGTGCCGTCCCTGTCCTCTGTATGTTGAGTCCTGTTGTCATTGTGCCACATGTGTCTGTTGAAACTTCTACCAGGGTTTCTAATGCAACTGTGGAAATTCTGTTGTCTTCCTCCATATTTGTCTGACAGAATGGGGCAAGGAGCTGCAACTCTTCAAGCAAAACAAAATGTAGCATCGGAGGGACTATAGACGCAAGCCTGAGACGTGGCACAGTGCTGATTGGAAACAACAAGCTAACTCTAACTATGCGAAAGCTTAAGTTAACTTTGGCTCAGAAGCCACCTCGCAAAACCCTTATGAGAAAATAGATGCATTTTGTAGTTGTGGCGAAGTAAATATAATCCCTACGTAGACATTGGATGCCTCTACGTGTCAATCACCCTGCACAGCCTATCAAAATGTCACCGCTGGAATCCAGCGGCCAGGAAAACAAAATCATAGAAGTGGGAAGTCTCCAGACCTCACATAAGTGATGCGATGTGGTTCGGGCATTGAAAGGCATGTTGCACTGTGGAACTTTGTACGTCGTACATCCATACAGTATGTCTTTACACCATCATCACTAAGACAAATTGCTCTATGGTAGGGCTGGCCGGTATGACCTGAAATCCATCACAGCATATTATCACATTTTACCTTGGAAATTATATATATGAAACGATGTCTATAATGTTTGTCTGCCAACATGTTTGTCTTTCAACATACATTGTACATTTGTACATTACGTTGAATTAAAGGGGCACAAAATGAAACAGCCTATGCACTGGAGGAATTGACCCAACATAACAATATGGGCAAAATTAGGTCGGTAAGAGATTCATAATGTCAGCAGCGGTCAATTTTCAGTTTATCGTCCAGCCCTACGCCATGGTCGTCATTGTATCCGATTTTAATTCAGTGTAGACGGAGTCAGATATTGAGTGGACAGAGTGGAGCATTTTCTAGAGTAGGCCGCGCTTGCCTTTTGATGGAGGTGTAGTACTGGTCGATGAAGTCAGTGGCTAGCGGGAGAAGTTCCTCCTTGGTCCGTACCTCATCCGGTCTGCGACTCGTCTGGGTGGGTGTCATTACAGAACCGATACACACACGCTCAGCGCATATTGGTATCTGAAAAGTGAAATGACAACATGACGTGCCTGAAGGATTTAAAGGAACACATTCTTTTTTTTCTCCCTTGTGATACTCAGATGGTTGATGGGCCTGAATACAGTCAGTGGCCCTGGCGACATTGGTATGGTTCTCGAATAGCCTTGCAAACATCAGCAGAATTCAGCCCTTGCTAGTTAATTACACACTGGTAATAGGGGGTCATAAGCAGTTATGTTTACAATTTGAGGAATCATCTTCATTTACCTTAAAAAAAAAGTAGGATATTTTATTTGAAATGATGATCGTGTCGACTCAAACCTACAAACTACACTATCCTTCCAAATAATAAAAAAAAATCTTAGAACAAAGGTGTAACCCCAGTGCACTTCAGCCAGCTTTCTTCCAGAGACTAGGTGCTCAACTTGGACTTGTATTAGTGTGAAATTGTTGGAGATCTTCCAAACTTATATCACTTTGTTATTAGCTTGGAAATCTGCTTTTAGCTTCTGTGCCCCTGACACGCGGAACATCCTGCAATGTGCTTTAAAACTCAATACACTGGTATCCATTTGTCAGTTTAAATCCTTAATCACCAACCATTTCACCCCAGTCTGCCGTTGCTTTTACTTGATTGATTTTTTCTCTTGTAATATTTTAGCATTTATTGTGTTGCTGTATATGTATTCTTGACATCATTGTAAATGAGGGCTTGCCCTCAATGATTTATCGAGATTAAATAAAGATTGATTGAATGACTGAAATAGTCTTCTTACCCAGGAAACAAAAATCTTACTTAGTGCAGCTTTAAGTATATTTGACAAAGACGTGTAACTTTAGCTTTTTGCTTTTGGCTTGATGACTCCCATTATTTCTGTGCTACAGCCATCCCTTTGTAGAATTAGAAGGGGACAAACTGTAGGATTTCCTAGAATGAGATTCCTTGATCATTTTGTACCATTAACGATGCAAAACACATTCGGCATCACACTCATTACAACTTTACAACTTTGACTTAATGTTTCAATTAGGAACTTCTTTTGCTGGCACAGAGTATCACCTCAGATTATGTTAGTGGCACTTAGTACCTACAGGGACCAGCGTAGTTTCACTAGTGTTTAAAAGAGCCAGGAGACTGCACCCATCTCTGTATCAGTCCGTGGGTTGGGGTCATTGCATTTTAAATCAATTGACTACAATATTCAGTCTCAATTTTTTTATGTCTTCCATTGGGTTTTGAATGGGTTCCATGATTTCTAGGGTCACACAACACAGAGAACCATGTAAAGTTACAATTCAAGTAAAACCATGACAATGACCAAAAAATGTCAGAGGACAAAACTCAACACTTTCCTTTTGCTGTCACATTTTAGAGCTATCATTTGTGCAAATATGTTGGTTGTGTAATGCTTTTGTTTCCAGTTGCATTTTATATAATTTCATTATTTCAGTGTTTCTGTTTTTGCCCTTTGAATAAGTGCTCCACTCCAACTGTGTCATGCCTGTTTAAATACAGGTTACTGAGTGTAATGTAGTTTTAGATGCGCCTGGACTTTACTGTTGCTTGGCGAATACCAGAGAATAAAAGACATTCCTTCCCATTTCATCCGTGGATGACTCCTGGACCAAAGAACCATCTGAACATCACATTGAAAAAATAAAAGAAAGATGAGAAGCAAACGTAGCAATTTGTGTTCATTTTCAAAAAGCCATTGACAAATCACTTTCATCAGAGTAGAACTGTATTACGATACCGGCAATCACATTGATTTTACTTAGCTCCAAGAGCCATTTAACCCAATTTGAGCACTTATATCTTTTAGTTAAAAAAAAAGGTAACATTTTCCAGACTTCCCACTTTCTCACCCCCAGAGGTCAATCGGGCGTCTGGGTAGTGTAGAGCTAAAAGCACTTGCCTACCACCGCAGAGACCCGGGTTCAATTCAAGGTAGCGGTACTTCCGGATTGATCAGACAATCCAACAAATACAATTAGCAGTGTTCGCGGGTGGGAAGCCGGTGGGGTATTAGTCCTGGTCGTTGCATTAGTGACTCCTACTGATTGGTGCCTGTTCAGCAGGGGGAGGGGATCTGGGGGAGATAGCGTGAACCTCCGTGCACGTTAAGCTCTCCCAGTGAACCTCCTCGCTGCCAGGTGAAAGGAAGTGGCTTGCGACTCCACATGTATCGGAGGAGACATGTAGTAGTCTACACCCTCCCCAGACCGACAAGAGGATGGTGCAACGATCAGGACCATGACACACATGTGGAATTGGTGTAATGACTAAATTGGGAAGAAAAAGAAAAAAAAAAAAAAAAAAAGAGAGAGGTCAATTTCCAACCCCTAATGTACACAAGGAAGCTTCAACATTTGTACATTCCCTTACATTGTATTTCCCAAATGGAGATGGACAGAATGAATGTTAATGAATGAATAAGTCGGTGAGTCATGGATTGGTACCCTTCCATTGAGCTGAGGAAGAAAAGAACAAGGCGGAATGAGAGAAACCAAGGAACAAGACAGATGCACAGGGGGATTGCTCATAGCAGAGAGCAGTATCGTATGGTCAGTGTAATATGATTAGATTTGATGTGAGCTGTCACTTTGGGTCACTATAAATGCCATGGGTAGCTTTTGGGGGAGGGGGTGTGAGTGAGCAAGGATGGACGGTAAGGAACGGTAGCTTAAGCATGGCCCCAAGGCGGAAATTTCACAGTAACCCCCGTGCTGCTAAAATTGGCTGTCTCGTTACACTGAGCCACCCACTCGTGCTGTCCAAACAGTCGGGGCACTGACCCCCAGCCCACCCGAAATAAAACGCTCCCTCTGCAAGGCGTCCAATTCCATCTCAGAGGAAACAGAACAAAAGTTCCCCCGGAAGCAAACAGCAAACACAACATCAAGAGTGAAACGGAGCGAGAGCGCATCAGAGAGAGAGAGCGAGAGAGGGATGGAGGGAGAATGAGAATGAGAATGAAAGACAAGAAAAGGGGCGAAGACAGGTAATTGACAATGGCGGAAAACTATTGGGAAAAAGATAACGGGGGAAGAGAAAATACAAACAAAGAGTGCAGGAGCATGAATGAAAGGGCAACATGGATGGATGAGGAGCTGGGAGTGTCGAAAATAAAACAAAAGGAATCGCTCGTGCAATTCTGCACGTCCGCTCATCATACGGCTCTGGGCATTCATGCCAGCCAGCTGTCCTTTTTGAAAAAGACGGATCATCTTGGAATACAGCAGTGTCTATGATAGATAATAAATCTGAAGCTGCTATTACAGGGCCATTCACTGGGATGCGCACAACAGCCCGTCCCGATAAGTCACTGGTGTAATTAGACTGTTTACGGATGGCTGTGATGTTGTTGGGGCATGAATGCTGAAATGGTTACCACTGCCTTGTGCTCAGTAGCCTGGTTTAGGGGCCATGTTACAATTGAGATCTCACTTGAGATCTCACTTGCACACTTCAAACTATGAGTAAATGGTTGGGATATATGTGCAGATACCATATGGAGGACATACAGATGATGTTTTCAGACCACGTGATGTTTGTTACCTCCCCAAAGGCTACTGGGTGGCATTCGGTGGAAAACAAGCCATTACGTTGAAATGTATTATGATAATTTAGGTTAATTTGGTTTCCCAATCAGAGATTGTAACTACATATGGCTTTACAACAATCAACGTTCTAAAGTGCTGGTGACATAAATGCATCTCAGTGGAATAACGTTACTTCAGGAAGACAAGATCCTCATGACCACGAGGTAAAAAGTAGACGCGCTCCAGCTTTTCAGCTATAATTGTTGTGCAGTCCTAATTAAGTTATTGACTAATTTAGTTAGTTAATTAGTGGTGCTTCGGGATTAGCATTAATCATACAAACTCAGACTGTAATTGCCCTGTTCCCTCCGAGACTAGCCACAGCTTGAACAGGGCTAGCTAAATGCTGGGAATAGTACTTCTATTGTGGCTAACATCAGAGGACTATGAAGGTATAACTCACCTTACCTGATCAAAAACAACAAGTTGTTGGGCGCCTTCCAGAGCTCGATCCCGGTCACCCAACCGGCCACAAAGTAAGCCTTGAGACTATTAAACACCCTCAGAGACTTCTTGGTACAATATGACTGCCAATTCACCTAGAAGTTGCACAGGTTGTGCTATGCTATGACAGGCGAATCGCCTGTCTGGCAGTTCTGAATTGGCTAAAGCATGGCTGAGGGCAGATTATTAGGATCCAACAAACAAACTTTTTGCACCATATTGTGCCTTACGTTCAATGTCCAAATGTTCGCCTTTCTTAGAAAGCCCCACATACTAACTAGGACTGCTCATTTTACTTAAACATCCCCAAAGCAATATTCCTATACATCCACTTGACTGCACATCCTCTACACAGAACTTAAGCTACTTGCTCGCTTGATAAACTGACAAAATGGTAGGACAGATTTATGTATAGATACCATACGCAGGCACGCCGTACCCTTCGGACAGCAGTCTCACTTCTTACTGCATGCGCTGCATGTTACCGTACTCTACTGCTACACTGTGGCTTCAACCCTCACAGGAGTTGTTAGGAAAAACTTTAATGTTGTTCTCTTCTCATTTCACAGTAGCTGCAATTTGATGGTCTGCCAACCAGTTGCTTGCTCATGCCTATTCATATCCGCTTTACAAGATTTTAAGAGGAATACTAAAATAGTACATAATATACCTACGTAATGAAAGAACTCTACAATTGCTACCTCTATGCAGGTAGACTGAGAAACATATGGTACAAGGATACATGAATAAATCCATCCATTCGTCCATCCATCCCACTGTTAAATGAAAGCACATTGTGACAGATGTACAGTTAGCCTTACCTTGCTGGAGTTGTGGTGGAGGGTATCATTGTACATAGTGCCGCTTTCCCAGTTCTTGACTTTCATGAAGCGGGGACATTTGGAGGGACTGCCATTTTGGAGGGACTTAGTAGGGGAGCTCTGACCCTCTGCTGGTGGCTGGAGAGAGAGCACACAGACACACAGGTAACTGACAAACGGTGGATCACCAGTTCGATCCCCCGGACCGGCAGGAAAAATCTTGGGGGCGAAGTGAATGACTAACCTCTCTCCCCTCCCTCAATAACCACCATTGAAGTGCCCTTGAGCAAGGCCTAACCTAACTGCTCCAGTGGAGCTGCTCAATGGCCAACAGTGTCAAACTGTGGTTGTAGTGAGCAGCAACAATGCATCTGAAGGCAAGAGGATCTCAGACTGACTCAGCAGTGAACCCACAGAAAAAGATGAGGATAGAGGGGGGAAAAAGTGTATTTTGTGCAAAGTATGAAACTTCATCATCTGGCTATCAAGGCACAATGAGCCTGTCCTGCTGCATAGGTCTTTTCCTTCTTTAAAAGCAAAACCAGATTCTGAATGGTGCAATGAGTTGTTCAGTTGGCTTGTGGTGCCCCAGTGAAGTATTGGGGTAGGTGTTTTCATTATTTCTTCCATTTCCTGGTACACAGTGTATTCTAACATGGTATTGTAGCCAGCTAATATGGCCTCCAGTCTCAAAAGCCACCTTTGGCTCAAGCTTTTATTGAAGTGGTTCATGACTGGATTTGACGGAGGTAAGTTGAAAAGAGAAGCAGCCTTCCCACTGAGACAAGGGGACGAGTGAAAATGGTTTTGAGTACCACACTGATCGTCAAGCTTAAGATGGATTGCTGGTTCAGGGAAAAGGTGGAACACATAAGACGTTTTTTTTGGAAGCATAGCATGGTTGTTTTCGATCTCTCAGACATACTGATATTTAAAGGGCTTCTATGCAGACCCCCAGCTTTTCATACTTGCTGCAACTCAGCCTCTTACAGGACAGGGTGACACCCCACACACACAACTCATCTGGCTCCCTCTCCATGCTCATTCTCCTCTCTTCTTCTGCTTTCTTATACAACCTCCTCTTCTTTCTTTCTCTGTGTCCCACTCCCAGGGAAAGGTAATCAACGTCATTAAACAGCGGGCTGATTGCACGCACTGGGTTTTTCCAATACTGTAGTTATTGACCAGTGAATGCCTGCAATTTAGCCACACAGTCAGTTGTTCTGGCTACACCCTCACAAAGAAAGCCTCATTTGGATCCTCAAAGTAATCACTCTCACACCTTGCAAGCTCTTTCATCATCTCTTCGGTTATTGCAAATTGCACGGGGAAGGACCCTGCGAGTAACAGTGACATGATTGTGGTGCTGGCCGGGGCGCTGAATGCCAGCAGTGCGATGTCTATTGAGCTTCATCGGCGTTCCTTTTCTCTCAAAGAATAAAGAGGGATGTGGCCGTTTGATTGGCTTTGATTCAGCACACTTGTGTGTGTATGTAGGGGGGGGGTTGTGCCCATGTGTGCGAGCTCCAATAACAGTGGCCCCTGCGATGGAACTCAAGACTCAAACCATTATAATTTTCTCTCAGGTCACGATGAGAAAGAAAGACCATTGTATCATATGCATAAAGAGAGATTATTACCCTCAGTAAAACAGCCGCAGGTACCCACATGCAGAGAATTAACAGCAATTGTGAAGGAGTGTAGAGGGGTGAGAGGGTTGAAAATAAGATGTGGATGTAAATGAAAGGTGTCATTTATCATAGAGGTCATGAATTGAGTGGAGAGATGATGAGAAGGAGATGGAAGGGAGAAGGAGAAGAAAGCGAGATTGACAGACTGAGAAATATAAAGTAATGTAATTCCTTAAGTCTGAACAAATAGGGTTTTAGTCAGACACAAGGGAAGAATAACAGAGCTGGACTGACCGGCCTTATTCCTGCATCTTATTGACCCGTGATTACAGGCCTACCGTAGAAAGACGATAAAGGCCAACTTTCTGGCATGCTGGCGCGTCCTCTTTTGTGTGGATCATCAAAGGTAGTGGCTGTGTCTCTAGAGTTCACTACAGTGAGCTGGTGGAATTGGATCGAACATTTTGCCATCTCTCCTGTGCAACGGTCTAAATAAACATGAAATTATGTGGCAGGAATTCATTTGACCATCCAAATGTTGGGTATATTTACATATTTCCTCCTTTATGAGTTTGACATGTAGATAGAAAAAGCTTTTTCAAACCGTCTTCGCCCGTCATATCTCAAAATAGGTCTGTTTCACTCCAACGATTAAAAACATGACAAATTCAAACAAAACGTTTACAGCCTCCAAAATCACGAAACACATGTATGAAAAGACACAGTCGTAATACATTCAAGACTTAAAAGAATATCATCAATCCAATACATCCCAATGCCAACAAAGCCAGTAATGGGGGTGCCAGTGTTAACAAAAGAGAGCAAAACACTGCGATGACAGATTGCGCATTAAAACTTTCTCACTTGTAATGGCAGAACAAGGAAGAGTGTGACTGGCAAGTTTTCCAAGTTGTTCCGTTTCTATCTCTTCTGTAATGTTATTGTCTCCGTGTCCAGAGAGACGTTCAGTGTCGGAACGGGAAATATCAAAAAGTCAATGTTGAGCAGTCAAAGTCAATACCGATAGACAGCACCAGCAGGAAACATTCCCTGAAGCCCTGCATGAGCCAAGATGGTGCTGTGCACACATACAGGAAACTGAAGATGATTCCACTTCTCAAACACACCTTTAACAACACACACACACACACATATAACTAATAATTAACATAATGCAGGCTCAATCTAGATACACACTACCCATAATTACATATTAGCACACACACACACACACTTCTTCTTGCACCACCATCACACACACACACGCACACTAACCACAAGTATTCACACCACTCTCTCTTCCCTGTGGGCCTCGGGAGTTGGATCATTTCAAGAGGGCCGTGTCAGACGGCAGAGGGAGCGATCCGTGGGAGCAGCTGCATGCATTCATTAGGCCTCTTGGAATCACTGCGCCCCATCCGGTACCCATCGACAGTGGGGGCCTCGAGCCACATCATAAGTGGGCGGATAAGACGGACCATGTGCAGATTATGACACTAACCCCCGACACGGG
>OMKL01043427.1:0-22885 GCA_900302295.1 Parasudis fraserbrunneri
ATAATTACCATACTTCAGATGATGATAAAAGGGTGGACTAAATAATTTCATCCAAGTGATGTAACGTCTAAGTACTGTATCATGTCATCTCCAGGCTTCAGTCTGACCCAGGAGCTACAGGGCGGAGCAGGGTGCCAGTTCTCCTCCAGCCCAGAGGAGAGCATCTTCTTCCAGGTGGGCAGCTTCGACCGTAGCCTGAGCCACATCTCCTCCGTCTACACGGAGACATAGAGCAGCGCCGGGGACAGGGGCGCCCACTGCTGCGCCCTGCTCGCTACTCCGCCGTCCAAACTCATTTGGGACGCAACTTAATTAATACTCTTGGATTGTCTCCTCTCCCTGCCTTCTTTTCTTTTGTTTCCAACTCGTCTTTGCTCGATCTAGATCGAGGATGAATTCCGGTCAAAGCATTAATGTTGGGATTCTTTTCATTTTGCCCAGCTTTGTTTGGTTTTACTCTACAGGATAGCAACAAAGAAAGGACAAAGGGTTATAAGGATGAATCTTTTAGAGTATTAATATGTGCCCCTCAGTTATTCAAACAATCCATTGTGCTCTACAGACTTCACATCATTCCGAAACTGGACTCTTTTGAAATTAGATGTCCTTTTCCTCCCCATCCTTTTCTCTCTCATCTACATCACTCAATCTACTTTAGACTGAAGTGTAGAAAAATATATCAATTTGCTGTGTTGTTTTATCAGTGGAAAAGTAACTTGTTTGCATTCCTTAATTTTGTTGGTGTTTTTTTTTTTGTTTGTTTGTTTTTGTTTGGATTTTCTTGACAGTTCAGGAGTAGGGTTTGGGTTAAATCAATGATGCAATATTCTGCAGGACAATCTACTTTATCATGTGTATAAAATGTACAGTTTGTTTAAAGCAACCCTTTGAATGTTTGTCATTTTCCCAGTTTAAGAAATAAATAATTGTACAATCATGCCTTTTTCATAAATGACCTTCAGTTTAAAATAGTTAAAAACTGAGCCAGATCTCAAATCATTTCCATTATTTATTGGTTGCACATAATTGTACAGTATTTGGCTAATCCATTAAGAGGTGAATGCATCCACATACTGTATATAATGAAAATGTTACTGTGTAACTACTATGGCACTCCTGTCCGAGCGCAAACCACATTATGGGTAGACACTGCCCTCTAGCTGACATTGCCAAGTACTACTGACATATAAACTTGCATTAAGTTCTTTCTTCATTTTTTTTTTGCCACAATACTGACCATCAAAGATCACAGATGATGTTGACATTAGGTAGATTATTCACCTCCAGAAAGGCCACAGTGTGTGTGATTGTCTATAACATGTTATGTCTGTTTCCTCTTGCTGTTGAGGTAGCTCTGGTAGTAGAAGTTGCTGAAGAGGACGATGAGGCTGAGGCAGTAGGCGAACACCACTGTGTTCATGGAATCAGGGAAGTCACACTCTGTGAACAGGTTGTAGCCAGTGTGTGTGGTCAACAACACAAACTGCAGCTGAAAAGAGAATTGGGAGTGGTAGTTTAGACAATGCTCTTTTAGTCACGACGTCGTCCACTTCATACTATATCAAGCTACACCAGTCTGATAACCAGGGTAAAACCAGGAAATGCAATGTAGATTTTCTGCATTTTTGGCCCAGAGAAGCACGTTATACCTCTCTAAGGGAGAAAATGGATTGCTATATCTAAATACATTTTCCCCAATGACCCCAAACTAATGGTCTGTACTGTTGTAACGAATCAGGACTGTACTCTGTATTGGCCGATGCTTAAAGGTTTAGGACTCAGAACCAGTATCGGCAGTGGAAAGGTTTAGTGCATCCTAGTAAACTCAAATTTTAGATCCCAAACATACAAACCATGCACATTTCCCATCGCCCAAAACCAATGAAGCCAAGCAAGAGACACGCACCAGCTGTAGTGAGGTGAGGTAGCGCTTCCACCACAGATACCTCTGAATCTGAGGTCCCAGGGCAGCCAGGCCATAATAAGAATACATCACGATGTGGACAAATGTGTTGAGCAGGCCAATGAAGAACGCTACAGGACAACAAAAGACTGTCAAATGCTTAACAGGGACAATCAAATTATAAGCCCATATGACTGAATGAGGCAGCATAAGCACAGCAGATACTGAATGATAGTGAATGTAATATACCACCAATTAGGGCTGCCTCGTCTTAGTTGATTAGTAGAATAGTTGGCTGTTGATAAAATATTTTAGCTGATAACTTTTTGTTTGTTTTAAGGGGGGGGGGGTAGCTGAATGAGTTAACATTACAAATCATTATTAGTAATTACTGGAAAGTGATACACACGTTTCTGGCATCGCAATAATTTTCCCACGTATGCTTTAGTTTTTTAATGAGCATTAGATGTAATGCTATCCTTCTGCACATGAATGCAGACGTGCAGAAGGATAGCATTAGTAACATGGGAGACGCAATTTTACAAATGTATTGATTAAATCAATCAGTACATTAGTCAACAGAATCCTATGACTATTAGTTGACAAAGCATTTTTTTTTAGTCGAGGACAGCCCCACTACGAATGCTGGCACGCAGAACCAAAACTTACACTGTCCTCCAGCCAAATACTTGACCCCTGCCCACCAGTTGAAGATCATGGTGCCATGGTGATACACATGAAGGAAGGTCAACTGGCTGTTCTTCTTCCTCAGGATGAAGAAGACCTGCCCATGGAGAAGACAGGATGAATTGCAGTTTCACATCAATGGTAGGCTGCTGTGTGAATTTCGCAGATTTTCAGGGTGTCTTAACAAGTGTTTACCGTGTCACTGAGCTCTATAACCTTGGAGAAGAAAAACCACCAGCACACATTGGCCATCTGGGGAGAAGAGAATGAGTGGATGTGGTTGAGGGTGGAGTGCATAGTGTATATCTTTCAGACAGCGATACGGACAGATCAAATGTATGACAGCAGTGGTTAGCAGTGCACTGTTGAAAAGAGTGTATCATACGTGTACGACACTTTCTTACCCTCATTGCAAGCGGGCTGGTACTGTAGTCCACAGGCTGACAGAGGTAGCTGTAGTTAGACAACCAAGACGTGACCAAGAACTGAAAATATGAAAACACTGAGATGACTCATCGTGATCATAATCATCAACTGTGATTGTTTCCTTGAAAACAGAAACGGACAGATAATAGGACAAGGAGGCTACACGTAAAGCAGCACGAACCTCGTGGAACATGTAGATGGACAGGCAGACCATGGCAAAGTTGTAAACAATGAGGACAACTTTGAGGTCAACGGGTTCCCTGTGTTTCATCAGGCGAGGCCCGGCCCAGACCACACAGAGGTAACCCAGGAAGATGACTAACACTGGGGTAGGGGAGTACACCAGCAGCCATGGGTCTGTCCTCTTGTCTGGAACATAACAGAACCCTATGTTAGGATTTATGGGGAAAAGAGGTAGGGCTATAGGTCTTCTTCACTTGTTGATTGAGTGGGGAGAAAAGGTGAGTTCACTGAGGAGATGACTGCAACTAGATATAATATAATTTTTAAATTGTCGTGGTAGTAAGTCCTGTGACATTGTGTTGTGAGCCAGAGCTACAAAGCAGTCATTGTGCAAGGAATGGGCTGAGTTGAAAACTGTGACACACATCTGCATCTCCCTACCAGTCAGAGGACAAGCTGTCCCCACTCTCACACATTGCAGACAGATAGAGGCCTGTTATACTGAGGCTTTTCTTTTCTACAGCCACAAAGACTTATAAGTGTATTATGGCATTGTCAATGCAAAACATTACTATCACAAATATGCGCTCACCATGAACTTTATAGTTTTATTAGGTTACCTCCATTCTCCAATATCCACTGGTGCATTGACTGGATGCTTTTCCATGCTGAAGCCATTTCTGCGAAAAGAAGATGAGTGAATAAACAAAAGCTGACAATGATTTTAATTCAATCACAAAATGTTATGCTTTAGTTTTACACTTGTTTGATCTTTAAAGGGGACGGAGATGGTTCTTTCCTTGTCTTTGTATGGATCTGGCAGTCTGAAATGTTATTTGGGCGGTGGGGGAAAATATATATATATGCAGGTTACTCTTTGCCTTTTGGCCAGGGTTTGATGTATTCATATTAGCAAGCCTAAACAAGCTGTTCACACACAATTAATTAGCTTTCTTTTATCAATTAGCTATGCTTTTTGGAGCCAGGATTGCTTACCTAATGTACTGCCCAGTTTGAAAAAAGAACCACAAAAGTTGTCTTTTACTCGTGGGTATAGGGTAGCCAGGCGGACGCGGAAGGAAATAACGTTATTGAAAAATGTCTTTGCTCAAAAAAACAAAAACAATGAGCAATGTTCCACAGATTCAAGGAAGTCGTATAACGTTGTTGAAAAGATACATTATGTCCCCTTTAAACCATCTCAAGACGAAACCTGCCGACATTACATTTGCCTGTAGCCCTATCAGACAGTCTTTGGACTTTGCCTGTCAGATAAGCTAAAGCGGCATGTAAACAAGCCAAATGCCTACCCTAAAAAATACATGTAAATCCAGTACGCTATGTAGGCTATCTCTACACACGCTTCACTAGCATCTACAACGCCAACTTCCATATATTCTTTTGGAAAGTGGTCAAACCAGTTGCACTAGCGAGGACGTCCATCTGCTCTAGTTACAACAGCGTCCCAGTTTACTTCGCATTTGTGGGCCGCCGCCGCCGCAGATATCATACAATTTGCCCAAACTCGCAACATGCACTCAAACACCAGGCGAAACTACTTGAATGTTTTAATACGCTATTGTATAGTCTGGTAAGAAAGACGAATAAGAAAACTCAAAACTTTGTAATTAAATTTAAAAAAAAAAAAATCCACTTTTATAGCTCCATCTCATTGAACTATATAAAACCATTTGCAAATAAAACGTTTAGCCTACTTCCGTGGGGTTGTATGCCCGAATTGTATGACATTATAGGGGATGCTGATGCTCTGCTCTAGGTTGAGTTTTGATTGGAATGCAGTAGCCTATTATTAGCTCAACGCGCACATCATTAGGTGCAGTGATTCAAAGTGGCCAAGAGGACAAAGCAGTGATTTATTTAACTTTTTTCTTTAACGTTTTTTAATTTATTTTTTATTATTTACATGTTATTGGCAACAGACGTTTACATCTAAAATGTTGCCTCTCTAAGACATGTCAATAGTTGCTTGAAACAGTAGTAATGGTAAAATATATTATTCATAAAACGTTTATTATTGACTCATGGTGGTCCACTATTCATTGTCCATATGGATAAAAATGTCCCTTACAAAAAAGTATCATGGTTGTTTGACGGTAATTTCAGTTTTACCATGGTACCGGCCATTGTATAATAATAACCATGGTTCTGTCACGGTAAAAGTTATGTATCGCTGCCATGGTATGGCTTTTGTACTTAAATAATACCATGGTATAATTCAATTTAAACCATGATGCCAATGGTGGTAGAAACCAAAAAATTATGGAAACTATGATACATTTTGTAAGGGGTATTGTTGCTCTTATATATATTACAGAGTCCCAATGATTATGGTTGTATGCCACATAATTGTGGAATATTGCCAAAGTCTCTGGTGCTCAGGAGGTAGAGTGGTTGTCTGGTAATCTGAAGGTTCCTGGTTCGGTCCCAGCTCCTCCCAGCAGTGTGTTAAGTGTCCTTGAGCAAGACACTAAACCCCTAACTGCTCCCAGTGAGCAGGTTGGCGTCTTGCATGGTTGCCTCAGCTGCCGTTGTGAATGAGGTATATGTTTTAAAACACTTTGGATAGAAGCGCTATATAAATGCAGTCCATTTAATAATTTGACAGTAAGGCTAATAATTAAATAGGCTTACTAAATAACAACAATATAACATGTTTGTTAGGCCAATGTTAAAGACATTTTTTTGTGTTCCATATGGTAATATTGTTAATGTCTCTTATGGAACCCATGATGAATAGTTGTTACCTCGGTAATAGCTAATGAGGATCCAAAAAAACAATAGGAGCAAGCATGTTTCTAATTTTTCTCGAGATATGAATTAGTCAGGTTTCCTCTTTAACTGTCTTGAAGAAAGAGCTGAGTGAGAGCTGCCTGCTGCTGTTATTTGCTGCACTGAGTTTGGGTCTTCTAGAGGTCGGTGGTTTCTTTTCATTCTTCACACCAGTAGCATTCCTCCGCTTCCCATTCTAAACGAGACAACAACCAGAAACAAAAGACACAGCTGGCATTAATTATCACCACAGAATAAACCAAAGTTACGAGTGTACAGACCCTTCTTCCGCCAACGTCATCTTGTAGGCAAAACTCTGCTTCCGGAGCCAGACAGGAAAGACTTCAGGGACATGAAAGCGCTTGCATGGACAGGTTGTTGGACGCTGCATGGTTTAATTCAGACTGTTTCTGAAACAGTGTCCTGGAGTCTCGCCCCAAAAAATGCATACGGCTTGGCTCCGGAAGCAGAGCTTCACCCACAAACGTCATCATTGTTTACAGACAGTAAAAGCTATTAATAAAGTAATCAGACAAATGAGAGTACTTACATTAGTTTGCTCCTCTGCTCTCTCCATGGAATCATACAATTTTAGAATCTGGGAGAGAAGATTTGTTGATCAATTTCATTATTCCCTAAAGGCCTCTACAGATGACCACCGGCAAATTCTCTTTGCGCTGGCTGAGCCATTGTTTTCCTGTTTTGTTTTTTGCCACAGAGCGCTGCGTTCAAAGTTTGGATTATTTCAACTTTGACCTCGGTTGCCGCTGACCTTACAAAGTGCTGCCAATGAGAATACAGCTTTATGTGATGTAAGCAAAATCAACTTCCAAACTAGAGTGGATCACATTAGAGATAGTGGAGAAATTAATCATCTCTTTGTTTTAGAGTTTAACACCACATAAAAGCTGACCACCATATTTGCAGGCCTTTTGTTGTTGTTTATACAACCTCCATGATGACGCTCAACTTACATACCTCCGCCCAACCACGCAGTGAGCAAAGAGCAAAATTCTTATCTGAAGGCCACTTAAGAGTACATAGAAACATATTGGCTGTGGGGATACACATGAGACTGTGGGATACACAAAGGTACAGACCTTTTTCACACCAGTGGAAACAGCAGCATCCTGCACAGCAGGTCTTGTAAGCCACTGTGTGTTCTCACCCCGTTTCTGCCCTGATTCTCCGCAGTCCTTTAAGCACACACTGTACACCACATACGTCTGGTGAATGTGGGAGAAGATATGAACTACCTGCAAACACATAAACAGTCACAGAGAGCCTGCATCAAAAAGCTATTGAGTCGAAACAAAATCAGTTCCTGTATATTAATATGGGCAGTGGATACCAAGCTTACCTCTCCAACATACTGTAACAAGCTTTTGTTTAGCTGGACTCCCAGCATCCTGCCCACTTCGGCACACAGCGCCCCCTTCTGTTTCATCTCAGAGTTCTCGCCCTCCAGCGGCAGGCTCGGGAACTCCCACATTCCAGCCAGCAAGCCTGACAATACATACACACATACAGCATGAAACTGACAGTATAGTAAAGCAAACTACTTTTGTGTCAAGTTAACTTCATAGCCACTGACCTTTGTTTGGCCTCTGTGTTAGCATATACTGGTCCTCTCCACCCTCCCCAGCTCTAACCACTACACAGGTGAGTGTGCGCTCCACGCGGGGGGGCTTCTTCACTGGCTTTCTGGGGAAGTTCTGAACACCCAGTTCATTGTTCCAGGGCTCCGTGGGGCACAGAGTGCACGTTCCCGAATTCACTGAGGGAGAGGAGGGGAGTCACAGGTTGGTTGTACTGGACATACGTATATTACCGTTAGTGCAAACATACACAAACACAAATTCAACCCTGGTACGTCGATACCATGATACACATGAACGTCTGAGAAAGCAAATAGAGGACAGAAAACTCACTGCAGTCCTCTATATCAGGCAGCGTTACAGGTGTCATGTCCGATTTCCCCAGGAGTCTTTTTGAGTTCTCCTCTTGTTTGATGTGAACCTGTAGACAGATACAAGCCCAACATTAGCAACTATGTGCTGGATACTTACAGGCCTTCATCATACGATCCACATCTATGCTGCTATATAATGTCACATGCTGCCCCCTCTTAGTTGATTAGTTGACTAATTGGTTCTTAGGTCTTTGTCAACTAAGACAATTGATGCTTTTTTTTCTCATGCTGACTGTCCTGGAAAACAAATTTTTCACAAAAATGCTTTGTTTTTATTTTATAAGCACTACATTTAAAGAGGCCCTTGGACATGATTGTATTGATTTGTAGAAGTAAAATCGTATAGCAAAAGACATTTTATTCATTTGTTGATTAAACAGTTTTTTGGATCAGTCTACTAAATCATACGATTAATAAACAACAAAGATTTTCTCTCCCTAATAACATCATTGCTATTTTAGCATGATGGACTTTACCTTACGATAGGAGTGACAATGAGATTGTATGGGACACTGGCTGCAGAGTGGTCCTTTAGGGGTACAGACTCGTGCCCCCAGCTCCATCATGGCCTGGTTGTAGTCCCCTGGTCGTTCTGGGTCCACCAGCGTATTGGCTATAGCCCTGAGAAATACACAGATTAAACAAACCCTCCAAAATGTGAGTGAATATGTTAAAGTAAGCAGAATAGGAATTGCTATGGAGTCCGACTTGACATTGGTCCAAAACTATTTTATTGCTCTTGAAAAACACAAATGCATCTTCAGACCTGTTTGGTGTATGTATGGTTCATTCTCACCATAGCGCCTCAGTCACAGCTGGGCTTGTGCTGTCAGCTCCAATCGCCCTCACACGACACAGCACCCGAATCACATTACCATCCACGACTCCTGTTACCTGGGTAACAGAAGTTATGTCAGTGATGGCTGACATAGAGGATGGTGTAATAGTTAATTATGTCCATATTGGCCAGGACAACACGGATAGGTAAGATAAGAGGAGATTAAGAAGTGTGTGTACTGGACTCTGACCTGCCCCAGTGCTATGGAACCAATGGCTCCAGCAGTGTAGCGTCCCACTCCAGGTAGCTGCTTCAGAAGACTGTCCACTGTCCTGGGCATCTGTCCCTTCAGCTCTGACACCACCTGACACAGGACAGAACCACATTCTACACCAGGGTCTGCATTCATAAAACTCACACTGCAGAATAGGTGTGATGATCTGCGATTACTGCTCAGGGCATTTGGCCGTATAAAATACACAGCGACTCATGAGCATTCCTATTAGGTTTCATGAGTATGTGTCCTGAGCTACAACATTAAGTAGGCTACACTCATGAAATAGACACACACTACATAAGATGGACCACAGGGGAGCTGATGTAATAAGCCACGGTAATACAGTAAGAAGAGCATTAACTTAACACAGACCTTCTGAGCCCCTTCGTGGAGTCTCTTTCCCCGGGAGTAATAGCCGAGTCCCGCCCACATCTGGTTCACTTCCTGTCCAATAAGACAGAATGATAATCAGTGAAAGCAGAGAAATGTTATAAAAGCCACATCTTTGAGGGATTTGGGGTCATTTCTTTATTGACTGGTGTGGAGTATAATCAACTTTGGTTTAAGTATCCATTTTAATGGTAATCCTATGTGAGTTTTTTTAAGAGAATGAGAAATCCTTGAAGTCTTTGGTATTTTTGCTCAACCATGTGCAGAGTAAGATGTCTGATTTGTCTGGTCTTGACAAATCTTATTGAAGAAACCATTTCTGTCAATATCCTTACTTTTGTTATACATTTATGTGAAATAAACGTTTCAGTCTACTGCAAGCCAAATCCCAAAATTGCATCTTTTGTGAAACCCCGACGGGGAGACTTCTGAACAAAACCTTGGACTTTATCCATTATTCAAGAAGCACAACGCAGAGTACAAAGAGTTAATTTAAGTCAGTCAGAAGTCAATTAGATATTTCAAACAAATATCTAACATCTTCAAAGGACCCTGATCAGTAATCACCTCCAGTGTGGCAGCCGCAAGATCCTGCACAGTGGGCCATCTCTGGAACAAAAACAGATACCATTCTCAATTAGAATTTAATCTGATGTACATTAAATCTAATACTTTACAAGGACTCAATACTTTAGTGTAGCTACCTTCATCCATTTTTTGTAGTAATCTATTACAGTGGCAACTTGAGTCTGCTGCAGCATGATTTCTGACACCCACACTAAAAAGGAAACATGTCAATGTAAGAAAGCGTGACAACTCAGCTTAAAGGCATGTAGAGGTCTGAAATGATGTAGTGTTTCACCTGCATATGTCCTGATGTTGAGGTCCGGCTCTGTCATAGCCTGTCAAATTATTATTGACAATTAGATTTGCCTCTGAGACAACTACACCAACATGAGTGCACAATAAATCCATCACCATGTCAAAATCAGTACATGTAAGAATGATCGTTACCACAGTCCTCCATGGCAGCACTCTCTTCTCTTTGTCATACCAGTCCAGTAATTGGGACCGAAAGTGCACAATGTCAGCTGACTCATGGAAAGTGTGGTAGGTGGACGGTGGAGTGGCATCTGGTTCTTTTTCTGGGGAGTTAAGACCATTCCCATTTAACCAAAATAGAAGTTAGTTGGATTATTTTATGTGGCAACATGTCGCAGTTATTATAGACGTGAAAATGTCACAGCAGCTAGCTTAAATGCATTGCATGTGCTTTTAGGTAAAAGGGCTAATGTAGTAGCCAGCGTACCAAGAATAATTCTAGTCTAGTAGTGGTGGTACGAATGATGTCTCTCCAGAATCTCTCTTCATATAGCCTCGTTGGTGGTACTTACCCTCTTTTACAGCTGTGTTCGATCTCTTCCGCAGTGGTTTTGAAGTTTCTGTCGTGTCAGTGATAACTCTCTTCCCTCTGTGCATTGCTGAACGTAACTTACTCATAGCGTCTCAACGGTGCAAGCAACATCAAATATTTGTTTTCTCAAATGTTTATGGTTGCAATTGTTTTATTTACCTTCACCAGTCTGCCGACCATGAATTTCGTTCCCGCCACGCGAAGGAGGGGCAATCTTTCTTCATCCAATCAGCGGCAAGTCAAAGGGGGACTCCCTACTACGTCATTTCCGGCGAGGGGAACTTTTTTATTCCAGAATTTGATCAAGCTAGTACCATTGAAATATTCAAAGGCTAGTACATGAATGGATTAATGAATGGATGGAGCCCACTTATGTATGTATGACTTGGTAACCAAAATCAGCAAACCATGTACTTGGTTTCATAGGTAGAGACTCGTGAATTCCATGGATGACTAACCTATACTGTATTAAATGAGATATAATTTAATTCAATAGATCTTTAATAACCATACAGAAATCTATCCATGTAAATTCATAACAAAGAGACACAGTCATACACAATAGGCCTATGTATTATTTTATTTAGTCATTAATCATTTTATATCATGAAAATTAGTTGTTGCTCCACTCAAGAGCTCTGTCCACCTAAACCTGGAATGCAAAGATTGAGGACAGAAAAAAATTAACAGGTCTGACACAACAACACTTAACAATTAACATTTAACACTGAGATTAGATTTAGAAAAAAGAATTATAATTAAAAAAAATTATCATTATCATTCTGTTCCAATGTTTACCTTCCTTTATATTGATCTTGTTTGATAGCAGGATTTCAGCCTGGATTTCATCCATGTTCATGTGGAGACTCTCAGCTTTGGACTACAGAGAAAGGAGGGTAGAACTGCAGGCATTCATTCACATTCTCCTTTTTACAGGTGAGCTCAAGTAAATGCAGAAGTACAGGCTTATTGTATTAATTAGGTTATTAAGCTTACCATGAAGGCTGCAAACAGCGTACTGCCCATGCCTCTGCATACATGCTCCTCTACAACTGGGTATGTGCGGACAAAGTGCTAGAAAGAGATGGAAGCAGAAATAAGTGTGTGTGTGGATGATTGTCTCCATGGAGAAGACCTCTGACAGGCTTGCAAAAGACAAGCAGCACCAATGAAAGGAGAGACCAGTAACACTCATCTACTGCCCACGCTGCAGTAAAGTGTATGGCTCCAGGATCTGCCTCTTCAGCCATCTCATCATTCCCACGACCCACCAGGAGAACAATCATACTTGACCTCAAGTGATCACCGATGATGATGATGATGATGACGATGGGTGTGTGTTTGTCTTTGTGTGTACCTCCAGAGCCAGGCTGGCTTGTATCTGGGCATCAGCATGCTCCTGGTTGCCCATAGCGTACAGCAGATGATGGACCACTCTGATAGAGAGCAGCTCCTGAGAAACATCCTCACTCCCCTGGGACAGCAACCTTCAACACATTAAACAGTATTACATTAGTATTTAATACAAATAGCTTCAGGTTATGAGAGCAACATTTCAAACTATTGCAGTGAAATAATACAGTGTGTTTCAATCAAACTGGATGAATACATAGTGTAATGTACCATTAATTACTGCATATCAAAGTGGTAAGGACTGGAATGTCTGTATGTTTACAATATCTACCAACACTTTATTACCGTATAGCTTTGGCTGCTGCTGCCTGTTGTACAAACACAGGAAGGGATTCAGTCATCTTGGTCATCTCTGGGTCTGGTGGGTTGAGATACACACCAACATAACATACTTTGATAATGTGGTAAGTTATGATGTCATTATGATGATGTCTGTCAAATACTACAGGCTTAAAGCACCAAATTATGGTGGTGATTATTAGTATTGCCAGGTGACGTTAAGAACAGAACATGACACCGTCTAGGATCTCGTGTCGCTGTAATCCCTCCTTCGCGGGCTTCAGCAAAGCTACCAGGCCATTGAGCAGCGCTGGCCTCACCTCATACTGCCTCAGGTCTGTCATCAGCTGAATCGCTGCCAGAGAAACAAACAGAGAAAGCACAGCGAGTCTCAAAAACAAAGAACAGTAGGACGGTTCAAAGGCCGCGTTTCATCCGCGAGAACTGGTAGGAGACTAGTGCTATTCTTACCTTCATCCTGTACTTCTAGACGCAGAGACCTGAGCGTATTCAGCAGAGGTTCTACAATGCTCTGATGGGCTCCAGTTAATTTGGACTAGATGAAGGAACAATGGTCGATATGGAGAAAAGAAAATCACAATATTTAGAGCGATTTTTTCAATATCAATATCTCTATATCTACTTATCTATGGAACATTACATGTTGGATAATATGATGTTCATCATATACTGACATACTGGTCTCCATGGTAATAGTATGTGTGATACACTGTCAAACTGTATATTCTCAAATGACATTCTCAAATATTTTAGATCTAATTTTGTGAGAAAATATTTTAATTCAAATATACATACATAACAGATAGGTGATAGATCACTGGTTGCCCAGCCATATGTGGCAGATTCTTTAAATTCCTTTTAAGAATCCTACATGTGAATTTAGACCATATAAAATTCCTGTAAGATTTGTATACATCTTTTCCATGGGCTATACCTGCACAATGTGTAGGGTTTGCAGTACCAGCTGTTGGGCTGTAGGGGGAGCACAAGGCAAGAGGGCAATCAGGCCTTTGTAGACATGGTTCTGGTATTTGGGGTTTCCGTGGGCCAGTGACTCTAGCAGGGCCTGCGCTCTCTCTTGGGTGTCTGCTGTGTTTGACCTAGCCAGGCACTCTGCTATGGCTCTCACACCTGCAAGCAAAATTAGTAGAGAGAGGACACAGTTACAAGAGACCACTTCGAAAAAGAGAATTCACATGTTGTTCTTATCATGTTAGTCAGTTAAATTCATATTTGTGAATAAGAACAACTTTTTTCCAACGCTAGAAACCAGGGAACCCATGCTGTAATCTGTGATGTCATGATGCCTCTCTTGTTTCTAGATTCCAGAAAGTTGTTCACAGTTTGAGGCTAGAGTGTCCCTCAATATGATGGGTGCAATACTTTAAATAAATTGTACTGGTCATTGGACTGTCTGTATAGTACATGTGACATACTGTGTATACGCTATAGTGTAAATCTATGAAAGCTACCATGGCTTTCACAGATGAGCTCTTTGAACTTGCGTCCAGCGTTTGACACGGTCTGCAGCAGGTGGAGGGCTTCTGCCTTGTCCTCTTCTCCAGTCTGTCTCTGGCCCAAGATCTCCAGGAGGGTGAGAACACCTCCAATCTCCAAGAAATGGATAAGGTACTGATGACTGACAGATGTGGGAAAGAGGGGTTGATGACGAAAACATGTTGCTTCATACCGATGTGATTAAAATGATCACGTTAGGTTCAATTGTATCACACTCACCTGTTTGTTGCAGAGAGGAAAACGCCAATAGCTTTCAGCTGGAGACCTAAGCATGTTCCAAACATGTATCTGAAAGTTCAGTAAAGGACTGGGTCTGAAATTATTTCATACTTGTTTTCAATGTTAACGGTTAAACGGAAAATCCACCCGAAAATATAATTCACAGATGTTACTTCTATAATATTGTACAGCTCAGTTTCAATTTGTAAAACCAGATTTACCTATTCTTTGGTGTCCGTCCTTGTATCAAAAGCTGAGTCAGTTAACTAGAGAATGAAAACATGTCTCCATTGCTATTTCTTATCTTTGGTGGTGGGGCTGCTCATTTGTTAACGTTTGGATCACTGGTTGGGCCTTTGAACTGAAAACCAGACTCTTGTAATTATGTCATCAAGAGTCAAATCCTGGAGCTGCTCCATCAACAGTAAACAGTGGGACAACTCCTTGGACACTATTACAATATCCATGATGATGGTACATTTTCTGATTCAGAGCTGTAAAGCTGTAAATTAAACTCATCTGGATGTAATAGCTCAAATAAAAAGCTTATGAGCCCACAAAGTCAGTGACTATTTCATTGCCAATGGATCAGCTCCAAAACGAGTCACTGGATCACAAAGTGATGTCACAAAATTAAAGTATTGATGTTCTGATTTCCAGCTTATGGAACCTTTGTCTATTGTCCAAGAGCATTGGGATATGTATTCTGTTTCAGGGTGGATTTTCCCTTTAATGGATCGCTCTACATGCAACGTAGCCAGCACAAGAGGATACGTCAGCCTCATCCAAGCAGTAAGACGAGCCAGAAAGAGACTGGCACCCTGTGTAAACTCCAGCTCCAACTCTTGACATGTCTTCCCAGTATTTTGAGATAGAAATGTGCTCAGCATGCGTCTGCGCACTATCTTGTTACCATGGTCCCATTCTTGAAGAAAATGCATCACTTTACTGATGGCCATTTGCTGTTTGGCGCTGTGTGTGGACATTGTCATTACTTACTTCTAACCGATAATAAGTTAATAAAAAGTTGACAAAAAAGACAGAAATAAACTTAGCAAAGTAAGCGACTGAAGAAACACAGTAACGTCGTTAGTCAAATAATAATCAAATAACTTAGCGTTATCTAAAGCTAAATTACTGTTTGTCAATAATGTGCTATGAAATAATAAACTCTTGACCAGAGATCTATTAAGCTTTAGCGGAAGTCTTCATGTTTGTTAGTTTCCCGTTGCTAGGCACCGTCATGCACCGCATCCAATGGGCGGTTAAAGTGGGGCGTGGGGTCCAATAGGGGGAGGTTACGGTAGATGAGATACCAAGTTTTCAAGGAGTCTCCATCCCCACATGGTGCCCCACCCATCTCTCTCTCTCTCTCTCTCAGTTTACAGTTTACAGTTTAGTCATCTAGCAGACGCTTTTATCAAAAGCGACTTACAAGTGTGTGCAAATCAGAAACTGGCGATAGGATAATTAGCTTAAGTGCATAGCTAAGTACAAACCTGTGAGGGGAAGGAAGGGGTTAATATATATACAAAAAATTGTTCTCTCTCTCTCTCGTTCTCCCTCTCTCTCTCTCTCTCTCACACACACACACACAAATACACACTACACACGTTTTGTGTTCACAATTTTGGAAGAATCGAAACTAGGGGGTTATATCGACAAGGGTGGATGCAGCGTCATTCATGCTGGCAAATAATTTGGTAAGATTTATTCTTATTACATTAGACTATGTGACATCAGAAAGACAGGCTCCTCGAAATAATCACTCTTGTGTATTGGCTATTTCGAAATTTTCAGGGGTCAGATATTCACAATGGATAAGCTAAGCTACTTTTGAGGACGGTTTTTGCTTTTTAGGCTAATAACATGCTGTTTTCTCCGAAATATGATAGTTGTTCGATAAGGAAAGCATCTTCCCGTACATTTGTGCATTTGTTTGTGTTTGCCAATGTGTCGTTTGTTTTAACTATTATTAATTTAGTTTATTCTAATTGGTGTTGGCCTATGTTCTGCTCATGCAGGCTTGGTGTGTACTCAGGACCAACTGGGTAAGGGGGTTCCCATTTCTCCCCAGCTCTTGGTGTTTCCAAGTGATTGGAAATAATATGAGAGGGGGTCGCTTTGTTTTGGACCAACACTGTAAATAAATAGTTTCAACTGCATTCCTGTAAATTAAGTTTACTCAAACTTGTGTATGCGAGTGCATTCATGTATGTAGGCTATATGAGTACATGCATGTGTTTGTTTGTTTGTTTGTTTGTTTGAGTGTGTGTGAGAGAGCCGTTGCACATTCACATGCATGTGTTAAATAAATAAATAACTTTCAAGACCTTTTGCACAACATGTTCCTTCACCATCTGGCCAGAAATACAGCATGAAACCTTTGTCTTTCCAGAAAAATGTCAAGGGAGAGTTTCTTCATTTCCTGTGTCCTTCTCTTGGTCAACATATCTGTGGGTGAGTCTACACCTGACAGCTGAGAGGTCTCAAGCGGCTGTGTTAATGACTGTTAACAGCAGCGTTGGGCGAGTTACTTTAAAAATGTAATGCATTACATATTACCAGTCACTTTCATTTGAAAGTAATGCGTTACTTTACAAAATTACTGTCTGTGTAGAGTAATGCGTTACTTATTACACTTTGATTACTTTCACCAAAATAACCGCAGAAGTAGACTAGGCATTATAAAATGGAAGCAGGTAATGTTTATAACTTGGCTAATCTAAGCACAAAAGCTCAAGTTTATTGCAGTTCATTATAAATCCAGTGGTGGGCGATGTTGTATAGCCTAATGAAGGCGTAGGCCTGAAACAGCAAGTGAGAGCGCGTCTTCTCCTTTGGTCGGCTTTTCCTGCGTTTCCTGTGTACTTTTGCCAGTAGCACTCAGGCCTAAGCCACTGGGCGTTGATATTTTACAATTAAATTATCTAACTTAAATTAAATCCAACGGTATCTTCCTTTCATGACTTTCCCGAGATAATTAGGATTTAAATGCCAGCGCAACACCCCCTTTCCTGGCACAGCACGCCACTGGGCGGTGGTACTCAGATGTGTGATGGCTTTCCTCTGTAGCGCAGATCTGGCTCGTTCATGCATTCACATGCGATGATGACCACTTTGCATTAAAAGCGTCCACTTATATTAACAATATTGTGATGATGAAGATGATGATGAGGAGGGCAATACCTGCCCTGCCCTCATATGTCTTTAAAACAACAGCGGTAAAATACATTAGGATGCAGGATGAACAATCCAATGCCATATTCTTAGAGACAACCAGCCTCACACTTATTATGCAAAAACAAATAGGCTGGAAATGTTGACACATATCAGAGACTGTAGTTCTGATACCCACAATGTCGGTGGGTGAAAGCATATCTCGCGCCTCTATGTCTGAGCTTATCAAGTGTGGGGAAAAGTGTGCATATAGACAGCTGCTACTCGGAAAAGTATACGCAAAGCGAACGTTATTCTCATCGATCATATTTGGGCAAAAACATGCCTGTCGGACACAATGACAACCACTGAATAAAGCGTAATGCAATGTCGGGTAGCATATCTGCGTAAATGCGCGTGCATTGCCTTAGCCTACATAAACATGCCTTCCCCATCAATCCAACAAATAAAAGTATCGGAATGATGTTGAAGAAAAAATTGTCTGCAGCATATTTGCTTCACAGGCTACTTTGACATAGCTTTGTATCTTTAACTTTTTTACCTGGCCATGGTAGTGAAACATGCCAATTTTATGTTGTGGGTTGTCCGCGACTTAAGAAATGCTTAGTCGACTAATGATCAGAGGAATTTGTTGACCAATTGATTAGTTGATTCAATCGACAAATCTGTAAAATTGTGTTTACCACATTATTGTCCCTCTGCAGAAGAATGCAGTCATGTAGAGGGACCTCTTAAAAGATGGTGCTTATTAAAAACTAAGGTATAGCCTGCCCTACATATTATTGTATTGAATCAAAAAGTAACATTCACATTCTTTGTTCAATATTATTGTGATGCAAGGGATATGCTTATCATTTCCCAATGACACATTCAGCAATTAAAAAAAACACTCAAAAAACGGAATAATTGACCAAAGAAAAAAATCAAATCGACTAAGACCCTAAAACCCTGTCAACTAAGGCACAGCCCTATTTGTATCGTAGTTAGGTCAATACAGGCTGTTCTACTTAGTTTTGCTGTTTGTTTGGGGAACTGAGATAGGGCATTCCTGATCCCATCACCCATTCCACAAGAGATTGAATACCGTGATTGATACCGTGTGCTGTGTGACCAGTTTGCCATCAACAGTGTCTGATGCTAAGGTTAACGGTCAGCTTTGACTGTGTTTTGCCACTATGCAGGGTTACAGAATGGTGACATGAGGCTAGTTGGGGGCAAGTTATCTAATGAGGGCCGTGTTGAGGTCTACTATAGCGGAAAGTGGGGGACTGTGTGTGATGACAGCTGGGACATCGCAGAAGCACAAGTGGTCTGTCGCCATCTCAACTTTCCTGGAGTTGTGTCAGCGGTTGCTGGAGGGGTGTATGGTCAAGGTAGACTACTATTTATTTATTTATTTATTTGTTGTTGTTGTTGTTTTTTTGTGTTGATTCTCATTCAACAAAGTTTTCTCACTCAGGTTCTGGTCAAATCTGGATGGATGATTTAAATTGTGAAGGGACTGAAAAGGACCTGTCCCACTGTCCCTTCAAAGGCTGGGGGGTTTCAGACTGCAGCCACGGTGAAGATGCTGGCGTAGTCTGCGAGAAAGGTTAAGCTAAAGCGTTTCATTACATTATAGTCTCTACACCTATCTATGGTTAAACATACAGTAACATCTTGGTCCAATGTGAAAGTTAAAGTATATAAAGAAAGAAGACTCCACTGATAAATTATTGATACCATGTCTTTCTTTTTTATCTGTTTCAGTCTTATCCCAGAATATAAGCCGTGAATACTCTGTGACCCACAGCACAGTACTCTCTGAACTACTGGGTGAGCTCTTTGACAGTGGACGTGACTGTGACTTGGACATTGCTGTGGTGGTAGACAACAACACGGTGGAGACCATCTGCAGTCACAAACTGATCCTCTCTCTGGAACTAGAGGCCTCCATCTTGAATGTCAGCAGCCTTAGCATTGATATCAGTTCTGACTGCCGCCCATATGTCACCAAATTTGTCAGGTAAATGTGATATTTGCCGTCTGTATCGTGGCTGACTGGGTGGTGGAAGAAGTACACAGTTACTTTACTAGTAAAAGTAGAAATCAACTTGTGCCATGTTTTGTATGCAAAATCTTTTTCTTCAAAGTACCTAGTAACTGATAAAAGTTACTAGTTCTGAAGATAAATGTAGTGGAGTAAAAAGTACAATATTTCCTTTGAAATGTAGTGGAGTGAAAGTACAAAGTTCCTGAAAATGAAAATACTCAAATAAAGTGTCTCAATATTGTACTTAAGTAAAAATACATGGTTACTTTCCACCACTGCTGACGGTATGGCTCCTTGTGTTATAAGGGAGTTACTATTGAGTTACCATTTTGGGGTTAGAAAAGTGATAGCTGATCTGACCCTGTCTTCCAGGTACCTGTATATGCGACAGATCAATATCACTGTATCCTCTGCACAGTGCATTCACAAGATGGCAAGTGACTGGGGTCTGAAACAGCTTCAGGAGGAGGCAAGACAACTTTTTGCCTGGCTTCTCCCTGTGGACTCCACCTTCCAGACCCAGAGTTCTCTGTATGAATATTCAGTCAGCACTGGTGACAAGGCACTGCAGCAAACCTGTCTCCGCTACCTGGCTTGGAACTGTGAGGCTCTGATCCGTTCCCCAGCCTGGACCAGCCTGCCCAAGGGCACTGTCATGGCTCTCTTGTCTCGCTCAGACCTGGTGGTACCGAATGAGGCCTTCATCCTTAAGGGGCTGGAGAACTGGGAGGCAGCCCAAGGGAATGCATCTAACTCTGAAAGCCCGCTTGACCTTTTGAGATATATCCGTTTCCCTATGATCTCAGCTGAAGATTTGTACAGACTCAAAGGTGTACGTTACCAGGCTGGCAAGCTGCAAGGCTTTCAGTTCAATGCTCTGCCCATTGGACATTTATTTGGAGAGCTCATAAGTGACTGGAGACCATACACACCCAGGATCTACACTGGTAATCCATGGAGCTACATATTTAGTTTACAGGAAGTCAACAATTACAGATACCAAGGGTACTTCTATCGCAAAGGCCAGCGCCATGAAAGTCTCAGTACCACTTTCAGTACACCTGTGCACAACAGTGCCTACTTTACCCTGTTCAGAAAAATGAGCTGGTCAACCAGGTTGTTCATTAAAAGCCATGAGTGCTCAAACAATGGTGTAACCTGCCCAACAGCAAGGCTAACAGCAGAGAATAGCAACCATGATTTACCCACAGAGTTCCAAAACAGCATTGTTTACCAGAATAAGGTTGTGCTGTTGTGTGAAGGGGAGTATGTGGTCCACATCCAGGACTTCATAAATCTCAACAATCAGGATATGGCCTCTATGCCAGCAAACAGCAGTGCAGGTCAAGCTTATCCATGCCACTCAGAGCAGATTACCTACCGCATAGTGGTTCAGCCTAAATACACCACAGGTCTTAAGTTCACAGAGGAGGAAGAACATGAGGAGGGTGGGATGCCCTTTTGGTTTTCTGTGTGAATGTCCCAGAGTTCTCTTTCATCTATAGTTATCCAAATCACAAAGTTGATTGTCATTAAATCTCAGTTATTCTTTGCCTTTTCTTCATTTGATTAGCCTATGTTCACTCAGTTTTCTGTGATACGCTACTTTTATGATAGTGAAAATGTGCTCCTGGCAGTCCTGCATGCAAGAGAAATTTAATTGTCAAGAATGGCCTTGAGTTTTGTAATGACGTGTTACATCTCTTATTACATGTTAAAAATCTCTTATTAAAGGACATTTACTGTCAATGCCTCATCTGTAATGTTGAGGCGCATAAATTGTAAAATGTCTCTCTCCTCTAATCCTTCTCTCTTCCCTAGTTTCTCATCTCCTCCATGTTACTGGAGGTGGTACTATGGGCAAGGAGGGAATGAGGAGCAGTAGTGATTTAAAAAACGTTTTTATTATTACTCTGACCGAGTAGCCTTGCAAGCCAGACAAATCTTGCATGATTTCACAATGCTGTGGATAGTCCGAAGGAGAATATGTGCTCTATTCTCTCTCACTTCCTGTCCTGTGATTAGATGGGCAGCACCCTTAGCTCCTAGTTATGGGAAAGGAGGTGGAGGAGGACAAGTCATATTTTGTCATCTTTAATACAAAGAACCAATATCAAGCCTACTTCTGTAATTTACTGCCACCTTCTGTGCTGGAAGGAGTCTTTCAAACACTAAGGCCTGAGGACAACATCAACATATGAAAACTAAAACCAAGCCTTACTTACCATATCAAAAAGATAATCTGAGCATTGGTTAATAAAGATGACGAAGTCACATCTTCTGTTGTCCTCAATGATGGAAAATCACACATGGTCCTGTCCATATAGCCACAGCCTTTATGGACTACAGTATATCTATATATCTAATATCTACAGTTGCCCTCCAGTGCAATTTCTGGTTTCTCTCCTTCCTCTTTAATTCATGTATTCTTTTATCTTACAAGCAAAATCCATTAATATTTCTCTAATCTTTCCATTTCCATCCTTTCTTTATTTTTGTGGTCCTTCCCCAGATATCGGGCCAATGTAGCTTGATATTGTCATTAGCCTATACTGTATATGAAATATTTGACCATACTGAAATTGTACTTTATTTTGACACAGCACAATGCATGCATGGTTGTGACCATAAATAATAAACAATCATTATTCAAAAAAGCTTTTTTATTGTATGAGGAACCAAATCATAGTGGGAGTGGAGATTCCTGGAAAATTGATGCACATTTTCCTTCTTTTTTTTTTCTTTCATTTTGTATGTTTTTTTTTTGTTTGTTTTTTACAGTGATGCACATATCTCTTCAACACTTTCTATGTACATTATCACCTTTGGTGAGTTTATCTTTTTGAATATTGAATTAGAATTCTGACAATTGCCCCTGCTGTCACTGTCTTAATAAACACTAAAGCAGGATTTTTTTTTATTACATAAAAAAATTCATTCATGTAGAATGTGTGAACATTATTTGACATAATATACAAATATAGTTTCTTAAAAAAAAAATGTTTTATTTGACCTTTATTTAACCAGGTAAAATGCTTGAGATCAAGGATCTCTTTTACGAGCAAGACCTGACCAAAATGGCAGCAATAAAAATAATAAACCAAGATACAACATACAGGACAGAACACAAACAGACAAAAGGATAAAAGAATAAGTTGAGCAAGCACCACCATGTCATTAACATTATGTCATCAGCATTATGTATCCAGGCATTTGCAAACTCCCAATTCAGACGTGACTAAGTCTGTGACATGAACATTAAAATCAGACACGGTAAGAAGGGTCTGTAGCTTCAGAGTTTTTTGAAGTCTGTTCCAAGTACAGGGAGCAGAGTAAATGAAAGCCCTCTTCCCAAACTCGGTACGAGTTCTGGGGACTGAGGCATAAAGATAGTCCTGAGATC